>JACMIJ010000081.1:0-35618 GCA_014805365.1 Koerneria luziae | reverse complement strand
GCAACCAAATATAACAACAAGTATTTATGGTGTACAATGCTCGATTTTCTGCTCTATGTCAGTCAAAACATATTGTGCAATGTGCTTGTTGGGCTGAGATTGAGTGACTTGTTGACATCGGAGGCCGAGTTCACTTGGAGGAGGTGTCACAAGTCCGATTCGGATTGCGGCGAACGCAAGTTAATTACCCGGCTTTGCATTATTCGTTGTTGTGTTTTGGTGGCTGAGGACAGTCTGCTGCCCTCCTCTCCACTGGTGGAGAATTAGGCCATCCGACAATTTGGCAATGTGCCAAATTCGGCTCGTCGCTGTTATTAGCTCTCCATTTGTCGTATCATGTGAAGGCAGTTCTGCCGATCAACGTCAGCTGGTAGTGTATATCATATCTTGTGTATTTGTCCGAGTACTGTCTGGAAATGTCTAGAATGATATGACTAGATTGAAATGACTGATTGTGGATGGGGTCAGGCGACCGTCAGAAGTGGCTGTGGTTGTCGAGGATGACATGCAATGTGAGAAGTCCATCCAATGTATCGAATGCACATGAAGCCGAGAAGCGAGCGATGGACGATTGCTTTTCTCTCTCTGGATTTTCTTGCTTTTATTTAGCTTCTGGATGTAATTTGACGTACAATTAGTAAATATTTTATAAACGTAAGTAATAGTTGATAAAAGTGTAGCGAGGTTGTTCATTCTTTCAAAATTGATACTCACTAAACACTCATATTCTCTTTTTCTTTACTTAAAGGTCACAGAATGTGTGCCTTTTTACTAACTGGTATTGTTGTATGATACTAACATAAAAGCGACTAGTTGTCCGCTCGACGTTTTTCGTGTTTCTTCACGTTTTCCACCTTGTTCTCGTCTACCTACCCGATGGTGTGGAAGACAATTGTTCCTTTTCCCGAACCAGAAAGAGGATTTCGAGGATGATCGTGGAAAGGGGATTTCATTGTGCAGGAAGCGTTCCCTGCTGTGTTTGTCGTCTGGACTATTATTGGCTTCTTCAATTGACTTCTGTTTTTTTATCCTCCTCTGGAAGATTCTAAAAATAATACTATTTGCTGTCTGGAACTTTCCAAAATATAACGTCGAGGAATTCTTTTACTTGACAATCTTCGCGTATGAATCCATTCCTGCAGATTACTCCATGATATCATATCCCAAATAGAATGAGATGCTTGTTTTCTGCAGAAAGAAAATTAGAACATTTCCATTTTTGCAGTGGGAAATGGAAATTTCCTTTTCTCCATATATCGGTTCTGTTGATTGTAGTTGTTGAAGGCGTTTCAACTGCTCACAAGCCTGGTCTTGTGATGTGAGAACGTGTTATTATATGTGTGAGAAACGGCAATCTGTGGCTCCGACGCCCTATTCATGCCAAGGAATATGTTTGTTTGCGCATGACGGGTGGGTGATGTCCTCGCTAGCGCGTTCCGTTATGATATCGCTATTCGGAGGGTGTCATTGATAATCGAGATGACGAGGAGTTGGTGCATATGATCGTTTCTATTTGTGACAGATTTTGCTGGAATATGTTGATATAAGCTAGATGTGCTTATTGTTAGTGTAAAGGGAGTATGTAAGGCGTTGAATGATAGTTGTTGTAAGTAAGATGAACATACCTTTCACCCTTCACCAGTTCTTCGATATCTGACTTTTACTCACGATGCAGGGAACTTGCATTTACTCGCAATTGGTAGTTGTCGATGTAGCGAATGTGAAACTCACATTGCTTTTGATCTTGTCGTAGTGGATATCGACTAATTATATTATAGAACGAAATGTGCGTTCGAGCCGGTAACTTGATATTCGTGCTTTCAGAAGTTGCGTTAGGCGACATTAAACGCTTACATTAATTATTGAGTTCATTTGTAACCATACATCGACGTATCACGTTTCTGTTTCGAAAAACGGGGTGATCCTCTAGTGTAAGACACCAACACCAAAAATGCTTATTTGAAAATTTACTTTCATATACGAGGTGCTTTCAATGTTAAGTTTTCCAAAAACGAGGTATCCGGCGTTATCAATAACGTTGTTATCGATGTATGTTTGTATATAACTATGCGACAAAACGTACAGAAACCGATTGCTAGATATTCTTTATGACGTCTTTACGTTTACAGTAGGAACGGCAAGGGTAGTGTTAACACAACATGTTTCAGTACAATTCACGGCTTTTCTTCCTCTTTTTTTGTTTGCTTCGATGGCGCGAGCAATAATAATTATCGCTGGAGAAAAAGACGTTTATGTGCTCATATTTCATTGCTTGGAATAGTACCCTCGGGGCATTTTGTCGATCGTTGGCCCTTCGTTCTTCTCATATCCCGTCATTTTACATCTTATATTTTTGAGATTACAAAATTAGGTTGTTGAACAGGCTGTTGAATATGGTAATATCTAATGTTACCGTACACCAGTAATCGTATTCAAGTGAGGTTTGGTCAACCTGAACATGTGAAATGTTGAGTGCAAGCCTGATTTCCAGTGTCTTTTGGTACATTGACTTTCTCCAATCCTTTTCTTTCAAGTGAACATATCAGAATCTTCAGCTTCAGCTTCAGCTTGGCATCGTAACATTGCCTTCCAGTCCCAGTTCTACACATTCATATCCAGGGTAAAACAAGAAAGTAGTTGTTGTCAGTCAGGTTCTATTTGGCTGTGTTTCTGCACACAAAGATGGTTGTGTGTATGTTAGCACCTCCTGACATGTTCCCTGCAAACATTCGGAAGCAGCTGACTATGGCATCAATTTCACATCAAGAGGTGCTTGTAGTCTGGTGGACGGCTTTCCTGGAACACTTGGTCTGCTTGGTTTGCTGCTGCTAATACTTTTGAGAGGCTTACTGATGCGTTTGGGATAAGTTCAACATTTATGTTTTCGAAATCCGAATCCTGGAATTCGTTCAATAGATTGCACTAACGTTTTGCCACTGAGACTGAATAACGATGTTATCGATTGGATTGATATCCTGATCCTCTTGGGTTCTCATAGCATATTGCTTCCGCCGATCTGAATGTGATTGTAATGACTTCTCACTCGAGAACAAAAGAATATGCAAATTTGAGACCGATGACCACTGTCTTGGCAAGTAGTGTTCTTCCATGTGATCTATTTTTGGCATCTGTCTAAGTTGTCCTCAGTTGGTGGTTGATCTCCTTCATAGTGGTCGGCTTCATCCAAAAACACATCACCCATTCCATTCCGTTATTCGATTATTTCAACGTGAATGATCATCGAAGGCGCGAATTCGCAGAACACAAAACAGCGGAAATCGAAACTTCGGGAAGAAAATTTCTCTTTTTGAACCAGAATTGACACGTTCATCTAGCTGAATATATCATTGATGGGCCAATCATATGTGACAGGTTTCTTATGCTGTTCTCTAAGCCATTAGTGGTTATGCGCAAAATGGAATCAATGAAGCCTGGTGGTGCACTGGAACTCAACTAACGCTAAGAGGTTTCTTTGTGTTCTTGGCTGTTTCTCGAGTTGAATCTGAAGAAGCTACGTAAATGGTCCAGACAGAGTGTCCTCACGTGAAGCCAGCCAAGTGTTCCCGCCGCCACCCTTGGAGGGTGATTCCGTTATGTGTCGCATGTCCAAATTCGATCTGGCGTCGTTGCAAGAAACTTCGCCGAAACGGAACTCTTTACAATCCTTACAATCATCCCCCTCCCTACTCCCCGGTCGCACAAACTTGTTATTATTTTGTAGTAACATCACTATGTTTTGAACTTTATTGAACAAGGGAGGTGCAGTAATTGAATAGAACTGTTTCACACTTCACAGCCGCCGGTATAGTAACCTTGTTTGGCTATCAAAACAAAAAGGTATTCAAAAAGAACAACATTGATAGAGGCATTTTCGGACCGTCGCGAAAACAATAGATTCAAAACGCTGTGGCTGACTTTACACTTTAGTATAATAGAGTCGGAGAAAGCTGATAGGAAATCTGGCAATCAGTGACAATCAGACTGTGATCTAGTCAGTGAGACTATGATCTTCCTTCTAGGGATGCTTGTTATGTGTTCGTAATACTATTGTTGTATGAGGAACGATGCTTTGTTCGAAGTGGGTGTTACTTGGAACGCCCCTTGGGGGTATCCCTTCCCTTCCTCCTTCCCCTCCGGATAGATATCAGACGAATGGCTGGGCGAGCACGTGGTTCTGTTTATTGTTCTTACTGACAACGGAATTTATAAGATTTCGTTTTCTGGCATTTAATATTTCCTATTTCAACGTTTGCCTAACGATATGCTAGAGTATTTTTTAGCGTTTGTTTTGTGTTTCAGCATGAAAACACATTTTTCGGGTTTTAATGATTTTTGTATGACAACAGAATAACAATAGAAAAGACTGGATATAAGGGGATTAGCATATTCTGTTGTTGTTCGTACTTTGATCTCTGTGGCCGGTCGTTCGTAGAATGCCGTCTGCTCTCCTTCCCACCTGTTACTTTGCCTAATTGTATGCATGAGTCCATGCATTTGTCCGTTGATGAATTCAACATGAACATTTGTCCGTTTTGTTTTTTCTCCGTGTATTTTTGATCGATCTGGTTCTGGTGGTGAGTTTTGTTTTGGGAAAAAGTGGCAAAAAGTGTCTTCGTCCTTACGATAAGTTGATGTACACGAAGTTCTTTTTCACGGTGGGAACATTTCCATGTTGTTGCCTTTCTTGCAACCGATTGTAAGATCGTACAATAGGAGCGGAGGGGCTGAATCGTCTTTGAGGGGTGCATCCTCTTGTCATCTTTATTTTTGTTCTATATTTAAAGGGGGCCGGAAACCCTGAATCCTCGGAGGCAAAACGCACTATTTCCTTATATAGTTGCCCCTCTCACAGAAGTTGCTGGTCGCTTATACACGCAATTTTGCTAACACAAAACAACGGGGGTAACGTATTTTCCACAACAGAAGAAATAGATATAAGCATACACATATACTTTTACCTCCTAAGAAGTTATTTTGTTATATTGTTCGACATCGTGTTGATATCCGTCGGTTGCCTCTTCTCCTTTTCGTGCACAAACTAAGCTAATCGCATTCCCGATTCGTCGATTCCTCGTTATTCTTTCGTGTGTTCGCAAAATCCTCTGGTTTCACTTTCTATTTTGCCTTTTAAAGAACAATTCTTATTTCATGTTTATTATTTCGTCTTTTTAGTTATTAATCTTACAATTTACTTATGACTAGCAGCTTTTCATTGATACATGAAAACTTCCCAAGGGGGTGCATGCACTATTAGTAATTGTTTATAAGTCGCAATTAGTGAAAGAATCTAAGTTCATCTGTCAGTTTAACTTTTGAAATAGCGTTATTTCCAGCATAGCATCCGCTTACAATGGCAAAAGGAAGCGTATTACCCGGCTTGCTTGCCTTGTTAGGCAGGCAGCTACTTCCAATAACGCTAACAATGAGTTCCTTCCTCATATGAGCAGCAGCTCAACTCTTTCTCGTGCTCTATTCTATAAGGACCATTTTATTATATTAGGACCTCCTATTATTGTGGACCATCTAATGAGTCCTTATCTAGCTGGTACTTATTAAGGACCACCCAGACAGCCTTCAACTGCGATTTCTCCATGGTACCAAGGAAGAATGTTGAGCCTCCAGGCACACTAGCAATTTCCCGTGTATCTCCTTGTGCAATATTGCGCTCGGGAAATATTTATTACTCTTTGTTGATATGAGGCCGTACGTGTTACTGACAGAGGATGTATGTACCCACTTCTTTTCGCGTTCCTTCCAGAAAGCATAATTATCTTCAAACTGTGTCATATTTGGTTAATTGTTGATACTGTTGATTGAGGATGATATTGTTGTTAGGTATTGGATATCGTCGTATTCTCTTGGGATGTCGTTGGTAGATTCCGTCGTTTATTTCGACAGAGTAACATGAGAAGATGTAGAATGGCCAATTGCCTGCTGAGCACCTCGTGGCGTGTCCCTTCCCTATCTGCCTCTCTCTCCCAAAAGGCTGTTTCTTTTTTTCCTAACGATCAACTCTCTAACTTTTCTGCATGTTAGAAGATCGTTCTGGAACACTACCGGCTTTAGTTTTCCATTCCCAGTTAGACATTTCTCATGATGGAAAAGGATATGTTATGCATAGTTGCGCAGCACTTTGCGGTTTCAGGTTTCCCCTATATAGCTTCTTGGCAGGTGTAGGAAACTCTTCGTTGTGGTCACGTGCACCTAATTTGCTGTTCTCCTCGCATAACCCGGGGTGGAAGGAAAGAAGGAATGGATTGTGAAGGGGGGAATCTCGACTTCTCTCCCTTGGGAGCTGCTCCGAAATACTTTGTTCGGGTTGAGTATGACAGATATTCGCCCACGTGTCGGCAACAGAGGAGCTGTCAGAAGAACGCGTCCGTCCGACCAGTTAGCTATTCTTCGGTTTCTCAACTTCACATATTTGTTTTCTCCAACTCTGTACTTTCTTTCCTTCTACGTCTTCGTGGCTTTGAGTGGATTTGTTGAAGAAGTTTGTGAGGAGACAGGATCCTTGGGTGTTCAGACAATGAGATTTGTGCTTTGTCTGTGGTTTTCGTCCTTTCTTCTGTTCCAATAATGTACCTGAGGCACAATCAATACTGTCATAAAACGGTCTTTGTAACTGTTTGTTTGCAATGCATGGCTACAATTATTGTTTGGGATAAAGTTGTCTGCTTTTTGGTCATAAAATGCCTCCGAGATATGAAGGTCTGACATGCAATATTAAATGACGTTGATGAATGTGCGTTATTATATGTTTACCCGTATATGTTCCGGCGACCTTTTGGCGTTTATTATGATACTTGATGCTGTTTGAATTGTGAACTGGTCGGTATCCCATGGGATGTAGCTTCTGCCGGTCAACAGGTGCATGCGACAACAAAGGTTTAACTCTTAATAAGAGAGGGTTCTGTAAATTTGAGACCGGCGGAAGTTGCACTGACTCAACGCGGTGTTGTCCATCACATGTCTATTTCTGATCGAATCCGTGATCCTGTTCCGTGTTATTCATCGATCGATAATCGAATAGTTGCAGACATTCCCTGATCTGATCAATCACATACTCGTCAATCTCCCTCCCAATGCCTTCCACAATGCGTTTACTCCGAGACTGCGGCGACTAAAACATCACAATTCTGACGCGCGAGGTGCGGCACGAATTCGTTATGCGCGAGGATCGCGCGCGCGCTCTTCTCGCCTTCTCCAAGTCGTTCAAGAAGGTCAGGCGCGCACGCTCCGCGGCGCCGCGACGCAAGCGAAAGAGGCGAGCAAAGCGACGAAGAGCGCGCAGTACGCCGAATCTCAAGTTTGGGGAACCGCAAAGGAGCATTGGGTTGTCGGTGAGTGTTTGCTTATTGTTAGTTATACTTCTTTTGATTGCAAGTATGGTTAGACAAAAACATGCATTTACACCGTAATATCTAAATGATTGTAAGTACAATAAAAAATGTTTCTACTATTGGAATAATATGTGATCATTGTAGTTCTCGTTGTTCTTTCTACATTGAGTACTTTTAATCAACCTATGTACCTCATAGATAGATCTGTTTTGTATTTATGATATTTAGAACAAACACCTTAATAAGCCCACCCCAAATAGTAAAAGTTATTTGTGTTATTGATAATTTCGTTTACGAAAACGTTAATGGCAACATTTTGGGTGTTTGCAGGTGATCGTGCGCCAGCGCAGCTCCTCCTTACACGGTCCTCTCAACCGGAAGAAGAAGAAGCCGAAGGAGAATGGCCACATCGAAACAATCAATGGGAATAACAATAATAACAACGATGACTACCCGAAGATCCCGAACGGAATTATCCCTGCGATCCGCAAGATCCACCTGCTGGAGGTGTACGGTAGCCGACACCAGTCCCTGGATAAGGGAGCCGGACTGCACCGACAGGACGGGTTCCGTGCAAAGGCAAGCCGGAAATGGAAATATTGGTCTTGTTGGGAAGCGCGCGCTTTGTTTTTCTTTATGGCTTGTGTTTGATCTACTCTTGATCAGTCGAACCCATTTGTTGAGATTTTTGTACTGCGGTGCCCTTTGAAGAGTTGTTAGGTTATTTATTCCACTTTAGAAGCCAATTATTGTACAGTAGCTTCTGAAGTGGAACTAATTGTATCTTTAGACAATTTAACATCAAAAATACATTCAAACGGCTTAGCTAATAGCAAAAGAATACAAGTGTTGCTCAAGAGATCAACGTAAAGATCAAAGACTAATTATCGATTTATTTCAGTCTTCGATTTTGGATGGCGACGGGGCCACGGCGATCAACGCTTTCTATAAATCGATTGATGCGATGCCGAATATGAATGTAGCCCGCACAAAGACGAGCATCCCACTTGTGTCCGAACTGGTAAGCTGATCGCTGTCTTGTGGTTTACTGTGTCATCCTTGGGTTTATTGGGTCAAACGTTTTTAGTATACAGTCATCGTAGCCTAGCCCAAGCGTACTGTATATCAGAATTTAACTATTTTAGTTTCTGAGTTGAACTAATCACAAATGGTTTAGTTAGAGCAGCAAAAGTTTAGCGTACAATAGGGTGATGAATATTTCTGTAATGACAAAGATCCGTTTTGAATGTGTGTGCCATATCTCCTACCGGTTTGTGACTTCTCTATCCTAGTGTGAATAGTGGGTTTGAACTCCCCATTCTCTCAAATCGTTGATACATATGAGTGTGAGCACGGCGTTCTCTGCTCGAAAGACCTGTCCGGTCTGTGGGCAAACCTGGGTGGTCTGGCAAAAATGGGGAAATGCCCACAGACACCATCTATCCTGTCCACATGCATCTTTCATTTCCTCACACGTCAAGGGTTCACTGTGAAAGGGGTGTTCCGGGTGCAAGATTCTTTGTTCCATTGCAAAATGCACAAGAAGAGACACACGCATTGCAAGATTCTTTCAGGTTCTAAAGGTATGTTCAAGTCACTCCTTCCTACACACAGGTTTCCGTCAATGCATGCGACTTTTGTTATTATTTCGTTCCGATGCTGTACCAAACAATTCGAATTTGGCCTACAAATTGTGAATTCTTCACAAAAACAATTGAAAACCCCCAAGCGGTTTTGGAGATATTGAAAGCTTGAAACATAAAAGTAACGAGATATCCTGTATGTGTGGAGAGCACGGAATGAGAATACAAAAGCCGATAACTCACAATTCACGCACCACTCACATTCTGCCTGTGTTTTTTTGGTTCATTTCTGTCGGCGGCTAATCCACTACTAACTGACCATGAGAATGTGCATGGCTTCTATGATGCGTTCATAGCTCTTCTCTCATTATTACAGATTTTTTATATCTAAACAAAAACGTTGCTTGACGATTTGCAAAGAATGGCTATGAGCGCTATTCTACAAATGAAGATACAAAAGTAAACGCTGATTGCCTGGCTCTGTTACATGTTATGAGTTTAAAATATATAATCCCAATGTAAAGTGAATTGAGTTTAGGGCCTGCCTTATGCATGCAGTAACTGATTTTCTAACAATAAGAGAGACGATAACAATAATACTAACTATATACAAGTGAACGTTATTTATTTGTAATGATAAGCTCACTACTGTAATATACAATACCGGTAAGTATCCCTAATAGGTTCGTCGTAATAATTTGTTCATTTATCTTACTGACCTGCTGGCGCTTTTGTTGAATGATAACCCATTGGCTGTCATATTCTTGACGGCCTCCTGCCTGTTTCTAACTTTGTTCGTACTGGCTAAACTGCTTCTGTTGGTATTATAAATGCAGATATGAACGGTGTTGACGACTAATTGTTTAGAAGTTGCATTAGCCTGAAAATGTAGATCAATAACTCACCTGATGACAGTTCGAGCGTTAGGGAGTTTCTACAAAAATTGAAAGATTTTGTCATGTTTTTGTTCATATCTGCATCGAAAAGCGTTCCTCTGTATCCCGATAACCGTTTTTGTTCCAGACAATGGCCACGAAGAGAGCACAGGCCGGGCTCGCCAATGCTGCGAGGACCACGTTCGCCGATGAGGAATTGGTGAGGCTACCTTTGTAGAGACATAAATCTCTAGTATAGAAAGGGTGAGGGGTGAGGGGTGAGGGGACCCAATACCTGTTGCCAAAAGACATTGAATTAGCAAAACGGATTGGATATTGCGTGATCAACGGAGTGTAAGGTTTTCTGATTTTGAACCTCAAAAATACATGGCCTACGAATGCCTATGCTGGCAGTGTACTTGTGCCCAATAGCAATAACGTTTTACCCACTCAGTGTTTGTTTTGCTTTATACGGCGTTTCAAGCAAATATTATAAGGCCGTGTCATTACTGCTCTTACCGTATATGTCAACAATTTGGTTTCAGAAGAACCACGTCTACCGGAAGACGCTGCAGGCCCTCGTGTATCCCATCAGTGCGACGACTCCGCACTCCTTCCAAATCACCTCCTTCCAAACTCCAACCTGGTGCTATGAGTGCGAGGGATTGTTGTGGGGCATGGCCAGGCAGGGTCGGTTCTTTTTCTTCTTAAAAACATTTAACAAAGCTTGGTGAGATAGGGGTTTGTTGGAAGACGGACGAACTGACAATGCGATTCCCTGCTTACTGTTAGGTGTAGTGGCTTCTTCGCAGCCAAATTTTGTTTCTTTCAAGGATTTAAAGTTCTTCGACACTTGTGCAAGACGTTTCTATATGCTGTAGCCAAGTGTTAGTCTGGTGGTTCCTTGAGGGAAGAGAAAGGAAGAGAGAGAGGGGAAAGCAGACGAAAGAGACGCAGACAGAGAGACAAATGGGATTACAGCAAAAGGAAGACGGTGACTTCCGATTAGGTGACAGAGCGGGCTTATCAGGCTAACAAAGAAAGGGATGAGGAACATTTTTGGATCAAGATGAGGGAACATTATTGGTGAGGGGGGTCCGGGGTAGATATGTACATATATCACCTAGAACACAAAATCACTCGTTGTTTAGCTGCTATTCCCCCAAGGTTTCAATAGGAAGTTTTTCAAGTATTTTAGAAACGCTTGTTTATGGTACGTATTTAATATTATAGATCCAAAGAACAAAAACCTCGTAATAAAATGTTATATTCCGATAGCCAAGTTTTCTTTCCAGGTCTTCGTTGTTCGGAATGTGGCGTCAAGGTACACGACAAGTGCCGCGAGCTCCTGTCGGCTGATTGTCTGCAAAGTATGTTTGCTCTTTTTTGTTGCAAACATTGAATAGTGTAGTATTTCCAACCTTACTTGACTCTCTTAACAATGAGACTTTAAGAACTTACTGAAATCACTCAAAAAAACAGTATGTCGATAGATTACCAACCACACATTTTGTTTAGGAGCCGCTGAGAAATCATCAAAACACGGCGAAGGGGATCGGACACAGAACCTGATTGCCGTCATCAGAGACAGAATGAAGATCCAGGAAAGGAACAAACCGGAGATATTCGAGACCATTCGGTACACTTTTCTTTGCTTTTGTTTATTCTTTTTTCTTCTATACTGTTTCCTATTCTTGCAGTTAGGAGAAATTAAAATTAACACTTATTGTTAGAATTTGGAGTGATTTTACTCAATTTCGAATATTAATCATATCGATCGAGCTGTATACGGTAGACACGGAAATTCAAATGCCGCGTGGGCGATTTCGACTGACCCGTGTAATTTGGCCTGTTTCTATTTTTACCCATGTTTTTTTTCTTTTATTACCCACTTGGGAGGAAGGGAATGCTGGTCAATGAACAATTGTATCAGCGTTCCATTGTTTCTCCGTTTGTCTTGGGTGTTCCCATTGGGACCAAATAAATCACGTCTGTTCTTTTCTGTTCAACGAATGAAAACATGGATTTCAGCAAGACGTTGAATATTTTTCAGGAACATCTTCAATGTGGATGAGAAGACGCAGAATGAAACGATGAAACAAGTGAAAACGTCGATTCTGGAGGGAAGCAGCAAGTGGAGTGCCAAGATCGCCCTGACTGGTAGCGTTTTGTTACGTACACTTTCACAACGAAAGCTATCAGTTCTTCTATCTGTGCGATAGTTCGACTCAAACAAGTGTTGTACGCTGCGTATGTAGCCTATTGAAAGTTCGAATCAAATTTTTAAGCCTGTGGTTCTGTGAAACCACAAAAGACCAGAAGAATAAAAGTACAAGAGAACAAATGTTCTTCATGTATTCCCCATATGTTTCAGTTATCTGTGCGCAAGGATTGATAGCGAAAGACAAGACGGGAAAGAGTGATCCGTACGTCACAGCTCAAGTCGGCAAACTGAAGAGGAGAACACGCACCATCCATCAAGAACTCAATCCCGTCTGGAACGAAAAGTTTTTCTTGTAAGCTATGCTGCTTTCTCTCACCAATACAAATAAGTCAGCAAATACTTGCTGAACCGGTGGAAGCGTCGACCGAGAAAGTAGTCAATTGAGCTGAAATGAATATAGCCGATTGTCGATTGAATATACCCATTTACCCTCACTGGTTGATCTTAAACGATCTACGATCATAGTCGGTTCAGCACAATCATTGGACGTTTCCACCAGTTAAGCTGATAGTAGAGGTCAATCGAAAAGTGTCCAGTACCGTAAAACGGCATATATCCAACTCTATAGTATACTTTTTTTGTTTTAAATGTTGTTTGACAATGAATATTTATTGTTATTTTTGCAGTGAATGCCACAACTCGACGGATCGCATCAAGGTGCGGGTGTGGGATGAGGACAACGACCTGAAATCGAAGCTTCGCCAGAAGCTGACTAGGGAAAGTGATGATTTCCTCGGACAAACTGTCATCGAAGTGCGAACTCTGTCGGGTGAAATGGACGTCTGGTACAATCTCGGTATGCTTCTTCTATATATGGCGTTCAATTAAAGAAGCAATCCTTCAAATTATATAGCAAGGGCAAAACCGATGAGGACATCGAAATATTTTGCAACGTTACCTAAGAATAAGATATCTGACTAACTCTAGGGAGGTCTTGCTATGCTGCATCGTAACAGTGGACACCTCGCTGCTAAATGTACCTTTTCATAAGTGGCACAAAAATAATGTACCAAAACAGTAACAAAATAGTTTATGTATTTGTTTCCAGAGAAGCGTACGGATAAATCGGCAGTGAGCGGTGCGATCCGCCTGCATATCAGTGTGGAGATCAAGGGAGAGGAGAAACTGGCACCGTATCATGTACAGTACACCTGTCTGCATGAACATCTATTCGCAGTACGTCTCTTAACACTCTTACATTTAAAAAAACACACCTGTTATCTTATTATTTGCTCAAAATTAAGTACATTAAAGTTTATTTGAAACGCTGATAACGTTGAGATGTTGTCTTGTGTAGAAACAAGGTTTGTATAAATGGCAGTGTTACATGCAACTGGTTACTGTGCTACTAATGCATGTAGCAAATAGTATACGTAATTGCATAATAGAAGGACGTTCTTCATACTACTTCATTTTCTCAGCATCACTGCACCGACAACGACGAGGTCCGGTTACCGGATGCAAAAGGCGAAGAGTGCTGGAAGGTGCGGTTCTGTTTCTACTATTAAACATACTTGGTTATTTTATAATACAACAGCTGTTATACAAAATATACTTTAGATTATACGGTACTAAATATTTTACGTGTGTCTTTTCCAAAATGGTATGTGCTCGCTCATAAGCGTGATTTTCCTTAAAGTTATGTGCTTTGTTGTTACTTACAGTAAAATCAATACGATCTTGCTGTACAGTACTCCCATATACTCGACAAAGTGGTTCTTGAGTAGCATATAAAAAGAAAAATAACATGAACTGATCTGATGAACTTTTCCTGATTGCCCAGGTTCATAGTCGAAGAACCCGTTTTTGTGCTGAATGCGTAATTGGAAACCCGAGAAACGTCCAATTACCATACTCAGATTTCATTCAAGGGCTGGAAATGTGAGAAGTGAAAAACATGTAGAAATGGTTTTCGGGAGGGGATTTGCAGGATGATTTAAGTGAATGATAGAAAATTGTCCACCCTCATACATCGACGTGACACGTTACCATATTCCGAAAATGAGGTGACCCTATAGTGTAAAACGATGAAAACGGGGTGTTTGTTGAAAATTTAGGCTTACAAACGGGGTACTTCAAATGTTAAGGGAATTTCAAAACGGGATGATTTGGTGTTATAAATAACGTTGTTGTCGATATACGGCCACCCTGTAATATAGAATGTCGTCTATTTTGGCCAAACTCCCCGAGAGTATGAGAAAAGGAAGTGTGATCATATGGCAAGTGGAAAGGGTGGATCAGCAGCTTTTATCCACCTGCGTGGATGCTCCCCTTGCTCAGCGAGGATAAACCACGATGAGCCCGGGCTTGAAAAATTATTTTTGATGAAGGGCCAGCACGCAAGTGTTATTGCATTTTTGCGATATGACGAATTTGAAAACAATATGTTCCACACAATATTATGAAAATTTATATGTGAAGACATAACATGCGTGAAGTTTATTTTTTATATGACGCTAGATTGGATAATATTTACACCTTTGACAAATTTTGTATTGACAAAAATTTGTCGAAGGTGTAAGGAGTTAATAATAAGTATTTGTATTGACAATAAGAAGTTTAGGTTTGGTATAATACAGGCGGTTTTGAACAAACTGACAAAGAAAGTTCAGGTGTACTTTGACGATGTCGGACAAGAGATCTGCGACGAATTCGCAATGCGATACGGTGTCGAGAATATCTATCAGGTCAGCTATTGTATCATTTCTTCATTCTGCAAAGGATTTGTGATGTTTGCAATTGCAGCGCCGACTTTTCTCTGCGATATTAGTTTTGATCTTACCGTACACGAAGTTTTTGCAACAATGAAGAAGTAACGTTCTCCCGAATAAAGGCCTCATAGCCTGCGCAACAATCCCGAGGGTATCCTGATGTTGTAAGGCGTTTAAGTATCCACTTTTTCGCCAGACCAGCAACAATAATGTTCCCCTGAATCCTTTAAAAGTGAATGGTGGTGACAAATACTACTCTTTGAGCGTTATCGATTTCACCGTACAATTTCTTTGTTCTGTAGCATATACTACTGGCCCACTTCTAGTGCATCCATTTCAGGCGATGACGCACTTTGCGTGTCTGTGCACCAAGTACATGTGTCCTTCGGTACCGGCAGTACTATCGACACTCCTGGCCAACATCAACGCCTATTATGCGCACACCACCGCCACTTCAGCCGTGTCAGCATCTGATCGCTTCTCGGCTTCGAACTTTGGAAAGGTCAAAGATCAATTTTAACTATAGTCTATCGAAAATGTCAAACCAATAAGTTTACAACAAAATTTGTTCATTATTTGCTTTAAAACTGCAAACAATGAGTCGGTTCTATGTTCAAAATGTATCTATCGGAAGTTCTTTCCGAACTAGAAAGACGCTTGAAAGAAAGGGGAAAAGATAAAGGAAGAGCAGAGAATTGGGGGAGTGGCGGGGGTTCATTAGAAAGGCATTCTATGGCATGGCGATATGCCATCATTGGCCATGTTGATCTTGTTATCTCCCTATGTTTTGCGCTTTCCTTTTTGTGCAGAATGTGCGTCAGCAGTTTTTTTTGTGTTGCCCGTTTGATTCTTCGATTGCATTTTTCGTCTTTTAGCATGTGGATAGCTCAGAATCGTTGATCTGTGCGTAAGGAAACGCCACATTTAACGCTACGACCGCCTTAAGTGTCGTTTGACAGAATGGCCTTTGTAGCTTGTGACCATTTGGGAAGGAAGTGAATTATGCGTTTGAGGAATTAGGTGTGGCAATAGCCTTTATGTTTTATTAAAGAAGAAGTAAAGGCATATTCTAGCCCCCAGATATTACTATATCAATCCCTCTGATAATAAAAATAAGTGATACCCACAAAACAGTGTCCTTAGACCTTCTATGAGTTTCGAATAGAGCGGTGTGTGAACATACCAGCCCTCTAATATGCAATAACCACCCACTGAATTATACACTTGTGGAGGGGACATCCAGCATTACTTCCCCCTTCGCAAACAAACATAGGAATGTAGTTTGCGTTGTTAGTGTGTACCTAATGATGACTTGTGCTTCAAATGTCCAATTCGGGGGCATTTAGGGGTTTCGGGTTTCCCATGACCTGTTTGCATTGAGCGGGTTTCGGGTTAAGCTTAATTTGACCCGGAGGCGGTTATGTTTGCACTTTACTTGAACGTGTTCAAGTGCATTGTTTGCGTAATACGGGCACATTTGTAACGCAAATGGCTTTAATGAAAAATACTAGATTAGCATAATATAATCTTAACAAAGATACTATTCCGTTCTCACGCCTTGGGCGATTGTGGTTATGTCATAAGTCATAAGTTCTTTTTTTTTGAATAAGTACAGCATTTGAATTTTGATTACGAACGTTGCTTTCATGTGTACTTTCTTTGAAAATGGCGTTACACAAGTAAAACGTAAACTCAGCGTTAGCTATTGATTGTTTTTACCCAGTGTTTTTTTTTCAGGAGAGATTCGTGAAGCTGCTCGATCAGCTGCACAACTCACTGCGAATCGATCTGTCGATGTACAGAGTGAGCTTATCATTCAGCGGATTCTTCTTTTTTTGTTCTTTATCCTATTTTAGACTTATATGTCTCGAAATGGTCTTTTCCTTTCTTTCATTAAACGCCCAATTTAGGCTTTTTCTTACACCTTTTGTCTTAAACCCGCCCCCTCCTGTGTGGTCATACATAATCGACGCTATTGAGCGCGAACAAAAACATTTGGTTCACTTTTTTGTTCGCTAGATGTTTACAGTAAGAAGGATGCGGTATGTAGATTTGGAAGGGTATTATATATACTAGTATGGATGTTAGAGATTGTTATACACTGAACTTTGTAACATTTCAAAGACCCTTTTGCCCTTATTGAATTACATTCTTCGATAGGATTTCCTATGTTATCATCTGTAGTGTTCTTTTCACCTTTTTAGCCTTTATGAAAATAGAAAGGATCATTTTTTCCGACGAAAACGTTTTTTTGCGATCCCTAGTGATTAAGTGATCAAAAAGGAAGATCGCCCACGGATTCCTAAGGATGTTGCAATCGGGTTTCCTTTGCCTCAGACCCGTTTTTACATGTAAAAATAGCTTCTATGCAACTTTACGGCATGTTTGTAGTAACGTCAGTTCTATGGTTTTTGTGTCTTTGCCTTGCTCCCACACTTTGGAATACTTTATGTCGTTGCATAGGAAATCGGGCATAATACTGAATCAACAATGTTTCTATAGCGTATCGTATTTTCAAGGAAGTGATAGACAAATGAATGATATTCGATCATTGTAAACGTTTATGAAATGCCATTTGAATTTGGTGGGTCGTCTGTCTGGGTCCCGGGTGGATTTGCATGGCGTTTGATGTGTTCTTGTGTTCCTGAAATTCTATACTCGCACACAAATTTGTGCGCGCTTCGTTTTTCGCTTCAAAGAGCAGACTAACAAAGTGGTTGGGCAGTTTTGTTTGTTAGTAAGAGAGATTTTTTCGGTCTTTATCATCCACTTCTTCGATTTTTGATGTAACGACAGGGTGATGTTTCTTGCCTCTCCGCCGTTTGTTCTTTTGTCTACAGCCTTCGGTTCCTGGTACTTGACTACATTCATAAATGTCTTTGGTTGAAAACGCTCTCTCGTTGTTAGATATCATCATTTTCTATCCTTTCCCCACTACAAAATTAGTGCTTGCTTCGCGTTTGCTACTTTCACTTGTTCATATCTTTCTCCCTGACCACTCCATTGGCAACAGCTACTGGCGTATGTTTTCATAGAGGAATAGTGGTAACAGGTTCTGAGATGCCCAGAGGCCAAAAGTCTCAGGTACCCAGATATTATGTATTCTGCTTCCGTGAATTTTCGTGTCCCCGTGGCATCATTTATGCGAATTTTCCGCTTCGAGCAACTATAAATTAATTGAAGCATAACCTGCTCCACGAGAATCTTCCTCCTCTTGTATATAGTGCGCCTTCTATCTGACTTTACTTCGCCTCTTGAATCTAACTAACTTAAATTCCGCTTATTTTCTGAATTTGCAGCCTTTATCTTACAAGTATTTTCTTCCTATTAAAATCTTTATCCTAATTTCCTCTATGTCTAATATTCAGTCACATTTGTGGACTTGATATGTCAAGATAGCCTCCTACAAAGTGTCGCTCCTGGCCTGACCCTCTAAATTAGCCTTGTGATGTGTCTTCCCTCTTCCTCCCTCGTTTCCTTCTGATTCAATCGGTTTCTTTCTATTTTCGGCCTTGTCATGATGTTTCTCACTTTCAGAAGTATTTCCCTGCCTCATCGCCGACGAAGCTCCAGGATCTGAAGTCCACTGTCGACCTCCTCACCTCCATCACGTTCTTTCGTATGAAGGTTAGCTAATCGTAGTACATTTATCTAATTGTAAGCAATTGCTGGTATGCCATGCAACAAAGTATTAGGGTATGTTGATGTACCAGTCTTTGTTACATAGTTATACGTAACGTCGGGTTCGGGATCCTTTTGATTCTTACAATAAAAGAAACGTTTGTGAGAACCGAAATGAGTTCTCTGAAGCAACAAGTGTTTCGCTTTAGAAGTATACATTGAAAGACGCTGGTCGACTGTACGCTATGTCATGGTTCAGGTACTCGAATTGGCCTCTCCACCACGTGCGTCTACAGTAGTGAAGGAGTGTGCAAAGGCGTGCATGAAGGTCAGTTTAACCGATTCGATCAATAAATCCAACCATGGTCTCGTCTTCCCATGCTCTTGACTTGTTCATGTCGACCCGAAGTATCCGCCCCTGGATATGTTTCATATCTGATCCGGCTTTTAACCCGTTGGGGGATTTCGTCCTCTCTGATCTCCTTCCCCGCCCTCCCTTATCCCCTCGCCGGATATCATTTTGCCATGCCTTCGAGATGATGGTGCCTGGGATCTTTTTGAGCTGCAAATGGCGAATGTTACATGTTTCACGGATTACTTATCTCTTGTAGTTTTACTTTATCCACAATCAACTTAAGCCAACAGATTCAAACCTTCATGTATAGCCGCATGTATTATAATTATGCAATAGGAATGGTTTTATGTCCAGCCAACAATGAGCTTTTTAAGAGGTACTCTCCGTTTGCTAATTGTAAGTAGCATTGGCAATGACTCTCTCTCTCTTTCTGTCCTTTGTACCCTCATCTTTGCCCCTCATTGTTACCATTTCCTTTGCAAATCCCACCCAGTCTTTTTGCTTTGTGACATTTGAATGGAGCTGACTCCAAATCCGATCCTTTTACATCAGAAGCGCCATTTCTGCTTGTCATGTTGTAGCTCAAAAACATATTTGCGCACGTTTTGTAGTGCTCTGGAACTTAGTGTTGGTTGCTTTTTCATGCAACCAGCAAGTATTATATGTAGTATGTTTACTTCTTGCTGCCTTGGGCCATTCTCCATTTCCCTTATCAGTTATCTCGAGCTAGACGATATTTGTCTTGTTTCGATTTCCCTCGTTGGCCTAATCGCTATCATTGCCCCGGGAATGTTGTGATGTGTAGCAGATTGACCGGAAATGAATTTTATGGAGCAAAAAAACGATGATGAATGGCAATGGGTCAGAAAGCATTCTGAGACGAAATCAATCTGGAGAATTTTGGCATATGGATCAAGGACTGAATTTTGATTCCCGAATCAAGGCCTAAGAGTCTGTGGAAGATGCTTCTAAATAATTACCGTATTTATTGGTTGAGTAGGTAGTGACACTCAAGCTACTGCCTAAATTAGATGTGGAAGTACTAATGGTATTGCTAGCATTGTTAAGAGTATTTTTAGCGAAAAAAAACAATGTTAGCTATCGTATCGGGACAGCTGATTTGGCCCTTTATTGTGTGAAAAGGTATTGATTGTTCTAACCGTGAATCACTTTGTGCTGGGAAGCTGATCTACATTTTCTAGCCGGATTGTCCCCATAATCTGAGTCGTATTCCCCGCAACTGATAATCCCGTGATAAGCCAATCAAATATCCCATTTGGCGCCGACAGCCATATCCAAGTGCCGGGCAGGCGGAGGATGCTTGTCGATCATTATTGCTTCTTGATAGCCAACGTCTCTTTTCCATTATACTCCCCCTTTGTTGTCACATTAGTTCTAAAGTAGAACTAACTTACAACTGTATTGACAATATTTTTCAACCTGTATTTTCAATATTGTACAAAATTCGTTGTTTGGATCATACAATACTTGCTCTACTAGTTGTCCAATTCTAGGAATGAATCAAAGAAATACGGTTTCAGGCCACCTACCAGTTGATGTTCGAATCGTGTTGCAACGGCGGTGAGGGCCAGGAGGGACCGAGTTCCGATTCAGTCAAGTATATCTCTTTTCTTATCTTCTTATCATTGTCTGAATCTTGGATGCATTTATATTTCGCGTCAGCGTACTACCACTTCTGTGGAGCCGGCTTCCACGTTTACCCCTCATTTTGAGCATCAAAGAGTTGTTTTGCCCCCCCTATTTGATTTCTTTGTATGTTTTGGCCTTCTTTATAATACATTAATACACTTCCTCTGGAACAGTTGGCTCCGGTGGAAGCGCAGCTTTGCGCATCAGTTCACGTACAATTAGGCAGCGACTTCTTGCTCCTACATTGCTGATTCTTTTATGTCCGCCACCTGCATCCTCGTCTTGCAGATTCTGGTTCGACTTCCTCGACTACATGATGCGTGTGATCGAGGACGACCGGCACATCTACTCGCCGGTGCTGAGCCAATTCCCACAGGAACTGAATGTCGGACAACTCTCCGCCTGCACCCTCTGGCAACAGTACAAGATCGACCTGAAACAGGCACTCAGT
The DNA here is from genome assembly GCA_014805365.1 of Koerneria luziae. Classification (NCBI taxonomy): domain Eukaryota; kingdom Metazoa; phylum Nematoda; class Chromadorea; order Rhabditida; family Neodiplogasteridae; genus Koerneria; species Koerneria luziae. Next base: position 14,805 of record JACMIJ010000081.1, on the reverse strand, counting down.
GGTACGTCGCGGATTGTATTGGGGAGGTGGTAAAGGGAATACCATACGTCGTGGTAACAGATGCCAGTACCGGGTTCTGGTAGGGTCTTTAAATTTCCCCGGTGTTTGTTACTAGCGCATCAGGAACTGTTCAAAGGAACCTAAGATCTTTACCCTTTTATTAAGGGGGGCTACAACATTTTGTGAATGATGTCTTACTATTTGGCTAAAAACATTGTTATTTTATGCACAGCTGGCAATAAAGGTCAAAGAGGGGGGAGCGCTGAACAATGTGCCAGTAAAATAGAATATGAATTATTTATTGTTGGATTTTTGTGAGCACTCTTTTACCTTCTACTAATAATAGTCGATAGGTATTGGGTTTTGTCACTATTGATTTCATTGTTAACAACTCGAACGCTGACTGTTCGAACTTTAGAAATGCTGACCACACTACGTATACTAAGAGCACTAGGATGCTTTTTGTGCACGGGATAAGCCAATTCTCTGTTCTTATTTCATTGAAGAACAAATACAATTAGTATAAGAACAAGAAATTGTGTTTGGCTGACGTGCGCGGTGAAATTGTACATGCAATCGTTGATCAAGTGACATGCGTCGATACTCAGTTCGGGGAATGCACAACAGATGTTATGCAGAGACATTCGCTTATTTCCGGATATGACCTTTACTTTCTTTTTGTAGGTTTCTGAGCTACTTTGATCACGGCCAACTTTAACTTTGGAGATTTTTGGTGGTGGGAGGGTTATTTACCCATCTTTTACCGAGTTACAAAATTCATGTTGCAGTGAAGTTTTTAATGCTTGTTAGTGAACGTAGTCTATAATACTACCGCTTTTTAAGCCACAACTTGTTCATTGAGTTATGGGTTAAAACGCTTTTAATTGTTATATTTAGTTTCTTATATTAGTCTATTACAATGCTAACAATGAGATCCATGATGTGGAAGGGTGTTTTCAATCATTGCAATATGCGAAATGTTTACATTCGCAGAGCGTGTAAATATAATCCGGAATGACGATTGATATGTTCGTAAATACGAAGTTGGTCGAAAATATCCCCCATGAATAAGCTGCCTGTGATCTGGATAAACAAGAAGATAAACATGGAAGGGTAGGAATATCCACAGACGAAGAAACGAACTTTGAAACACTAACTATTACATTAACAAGTAATTGCAGTCAGTGTTAATTGAGAGTTAAGTAGTAATTGTAATTGCAAATTAATGTGTCTAATAGTGACAGCTGTTTTTGTATGGGTGCGTGTTCTTGGGTTCTTATGGAAGCTCATAGTCAGTCGCTTGTCAACTCTCATGCTTTCTGCTACCATTACTTTTTGGAATATACGCTTTAGTACCTTTTGTGGGTATGAATCACGGTTACTGAGGCTCATACACAGATGTGTCACGTTTCTACATTTTGAAAACGGGGTGACCCTCTAGCGTAAGACGACAGAAACGGGATGCCTATTAAACACTTTGGTTTGCAAAAGCGGCGCTTCCAATGTTAAAGTATTCCAAAACGGGGTGTCCTGGCGTTTTCAATAACGTTGTTATCGATACATGCTGCGGTCACGTGGTTGATGCATTAACTCTACACTGATAATTTAGCCGATGGGATAAATAGTTCCGATAAAAAGGCAATCAATTTGCTCCGTTATTTCAGAGCATGCGGAGACGAAGCGATGTTCCACTCCCGAGTACATGAACTTGTACTTCAAAGTGAAAGGCTTCTATTTCAAATACGTTGCCGATGTGCCCGAGTTCAAGGCGACCGTACCCGAGTTCCCCGAGTGAGTTTCACCACCCCCCCCCCTCCCTAATTCCCCTCTTCTGTCTTTTCCATACTTCAAGTTTATGTTGTCTTACAATTAAATGAAACGTACTTTAGTGCTGACAATGAGAAGGGTTTTTCTGTACTGTGATAGTGAACTGCTATAAATTTAGTGTAGAATGAGCCATTATTTTTTGTGCATGCTTCTCTAGACTACGAAATAGGTGTTGTTTTTTGTGCCAAGAAAGAGCAGAGTGTTAGCTTAGGGTGTGCCTGGGCTAATTGATTAGCTGATAGCTACGATATTCCAATTCATCTTTCGTGTTAACAAGAAGACGTCTACGACGTAGTCATTGAGCAGTCAGCATGATTCAAATATGAGACATTGTCCTCCATGTGCAGGCATTGTCCAGGTAATACACACTCCATGTGATACTTGACTTGTCTGACATCAGGGGCTTTCATAGATATCATGAATCTGATAATTGGAAACATCATTACTACTTTCCCCACCCGTCGTCTGCTATGCGTGGGTGCATTTCTTGTCTCATAGTAGAAGTATATTCTTGCTTTGTAAACAGCAGCTGTATTGCTTGTAAGATTCTCTTTTCTTGTCTTTATTTCACCTGTTCCGGACAATTTGTGTTCCTAATTCCTCTTAGTTTTCTCGAGAACGTACGTTTTCCATGGTTCTCGTTAAAGTCCTTGAGTCTTACGAGAATTGCCAGCTTCCAACATTCCTTTGTTAGTTATAATCCCTTCAGTCTAGAAAACTAACTTCTTGAGCTTGAAAAGCGTGTTTTGGATAGTTGAGCGTGCTTTGAGGCATCCTCGTCTGTGTGAGGAGAAATGTATAGAACGGCAATCGAGTTATCGGATAGAAAGTCAACGAATGTATTAACGGGGCTAAAAGTAGAAACTGCCGCGTGAAGAACGTGTCAAAATGGAGAATCTTGTTTTTTTGAACGAGGATGAGACAAGAATTTCCTTTCAGCTTTTGTTGTCTACAGTATTCTGTTTCTTTTGGTCTCCGATTTCTATACATAGCTTGGTCTGGATGAGTTGTGTAATTTTTTGCTGAATTGTAAGAATTAATTAGTCTGATAAAGGCTTCGCGTCATTATACTATTGAAGGGCAGAGGTATATTTTGTAATTTTGAAACACGAAGCTTGCAGCTTTTACTATTTCTAAGCATTTCGTGGCCTTTTGCCTTCAGCTGCAAATGCAAGTCTGCCTCGGATGGACATTTCTCCTTCATTGCACTTCCCTTCACATTTCCCCATGATGTACTCGATTTATGTGTCTTATCAAATCATGTCGTTATGAATGTAGAGGTTTCCTGCACGGATTCTGAAAATGTAGTGCAGTTCCTTTTGTCGGATTCAAGTGTATGTGTGTTTCAGCGTACGAAGCTTCCACTTTGTAGTTGGCACAGAGGTGATCATGAGTTTCTGTTGTACGGGAAGAAATGGGAAGACACTAATTGTCGAATAACAATACGCTCTATGTTACTGTATTCGTCAATAGTGAGTTATTTTGGCCCTTTTCACGTTTTTCTGCTTTTCGGTAGTTCTGAAGGGGAATGGCACGGCGATAATTGTTCTGTTCACCCTCTCTCTCCATTGTCTTGCACTCGTTTGGACCTCAATTCTTCTTTGTCCCCGGGGTGGACCTTTTTTAGATTCGCGTCTTATGGCTATATTTCTTCTATGCACGTCTCTTTTCGCTTGCCAGAGGTTGCGTTGTTGTAGATAATTGAAAAAGAACGAAATGTCACATATGTGTTTCATACTTAGTTGGTAAACTTGAAACGTTCCCATACAGGCTAATTCAGTTGGGTAGTATTACTTACATATCAGTTAGATGTCATTACTTCATCTTCGCTACTGATTTTCCTCTCTCAAAGTCTTTTGGATGTAAATATTTCTTAGCCATCAAGCAGTTCCGGCTGAATATATGGGGAAGTGAAAGGTGTCGATTCATTCGTCACCCCCCCCCTCTCCCTCTCCGACCACCTATTCCTGCCTTCCCCGGTTGCCCTTTCCAGCTTCAAGCTTCATCTCTGATCCCAGTTCATTCTTATTGTTAGTCGATCAGGTTGCTTGTTTGCTTGTTGATTGTGCTTCTGACTATTTTTGCTTTTCGTGTGACCGAATGGAAAAGCCATCGTCACCGCGATTCGATTCTCAGCTTATTTCCAGCTGGCAGCTACTTTCCTCCCGATTTCCCCGTCCACCTAATGAGGTGTAGGCGAGGGTGACGTTGATGTTTCTTGGCGGCTAACAACCACCAGCAGCGAGTTCCCTCGCTCTTGAAGGTCTCCCGTGGAGTTGCCAGTTGCACTTGTACTGCTACCGATGGTTTCAACCAATGTGTTGCCTCAGAAGCGTCGTGGAGGAATTTGTTCAGTTGGCGAATTTTAGAACCATACCACGGTCTTTTGTTGTTAGCTGGCATTGCTTACCTTACAATTTGGGTGATAACCACACAATTAAGGAGATAATGCATTGTTAGCCTTATTGTTAATCAATAAGGTTATTTCGTCGGTTACAGTTGGGAAGATGTTGCATGTGTCAGTTTCTCAATGGCAGCTCTTGCATAGGGAATAGACATGTCATGCCGATACCTTTCGTCGTCTCTTCGAGTGAAGATATGCGCGTTTTTATTCGCGCATTCATTACGTCGTTTCAATGTTTACATGCCGGGCTGCAAAGTAGTCGATGTTGTGTGGAGCGGATTCGAATTCAGCTCTCCTCTATCTTCCGAAATGTTGCCTAGCTTAGGTAGAGTTTGGTTAGTTACTATTGTGTTAGGAATGTGTGGATTCTGATAGAGCACGTTAATAATAGAATGATAGGTGGGTTAGGACTTATAAGCATTTCTAGTACGCATACTGTACCCATGTTAGCCATAGGTTGTCTTGGGTGTTATATATTCTGTAGGTTTCTTGGCCCTAAGGTAAGGATGAAAAATATGATACCAACTGAGTGTTTTATGAGGCTTGAAAGACCGCCAATTGGGCATCGCAATTGAAAAGTAGCACATGACTATGCTTATTTGTTCTTTCACAACATACGTAAAACTGTGGGGTCTATAAGAATTATTATTGCAAAGTTTTGTACGCTGTACTACCGTCAGTGAGCTGTCAATGGTGCTTATGGGTTGTCTGAAATACGATAGTTGGTGGTGGAATTTGTCCGAAAGTGGGTGTTCCCGTGAGAGTTGTGTTCTTCCCCATGCACATGTTCGTGTATGTCGAGACATGTTTCAACTGCATTTTCGGATATTTCCCCGCTTGTCAATAAAATGAGGATATGAACTGGAATGTGAAAGACTTCAGATTGCTAGACGACACAAAAACAAAAGTGTCTGGATTTTGATGCTTCCGAGGATGTTTCCTATCTAATATTGCTTTGTTGAGATGTGATATTGTAACGGATTGAATTTCTACCTATTTCATAGGCCTGATTGGTCTTGATCTACATATCAAAATAGAAGTTGATCTGGTGTTACGGAATACTTCTTGGAACTTCTTGGAATATATTGGCAATAGTAGCATGAACAAATTCAAAGCAATTCTTAGAAGCTCTTCTTTGTGTATTGACAATAGGAGGGCATGTTTATCCTTTAACAATAAGCCGTGAACCCTCTTGTAACTTTGTATATGAAAATGCTTTACTTGCTGGACGTTACTTGTAAATCAATGCACATTTTTTCTTGAAAAGTAAGAATGCAATTTATGGTAGAAGAGTGATAGCTTAGAATAGCTTCTCATTGTCAGCATCCAATATCCGTATTTGCCTTTCCCTCATTTCGCTTAATTATCATTCGTTCCTTTCTTGGCTCTTCGTTAACGTGTCTTTAACGTGTCTCCAGCCTTTGGCCCCCTCTTCTTTGATCAATTTGTTTATTTATAATACTTTCTTAACGTTAAGCTTACAAGGATTACTGTAACCGTCCCTGTTTCAGGTGGTTCATTCCTTTCGTGATGGACTGGCTGAACGAGAACGATGAGCACTCGATGGACATCCTCCGGAATGCCTATAACAGGGACAAGGCAGACAACTTCCCCCAGACATCCGAACACACAAAGTTCTCGAATTCGGTCGTCGATGTCTTCACTCAACTCAATGAGGCACTCAAGTTGTTGAAACAGGTTCGTTGTCGTTGGGAACTCTTTCTTTCTAGAAGATGAAATTGTCTTTCTGTTTGGTAACCTTACAAATATATGTAGAAAGCCAGAAATACGAACATTGCAGTGTTTTATAACCAGCTGAAAGTTGTCGGATTGATCAACATTTGAGTGAAGGGAATAAGGGAGCAATGAACATGTCGGATTTCTGCAACAGATATGGTTCTTGAAGAGAATGTGTTCAGTGGCTCCATGAGTCATTCTCATCAATGTTTCGGAACGTCACATTTCTATGACTGATTGCTTGGAATGTGAGGAACAAAAGGAGAGGGGATGAGAATTGAGGCGGACTACGGGGAAATCAGGACAACCTGCCGTCCACACTTTCCAATACCCGATTCATATTACAAAATAATTTTGATGCTTACAATTAGGATGGCTCTCACCTCTAAGGGGGAGCTTCGAACAAGGTGTTGAAATGGGATCCCAGTGGGAATTGTCGTGTTCCACGGTTCTAATGCCCTTCTCGATTTCCAGATGGACTGCCCGAATCCCGAAGTGTACGCCAACATGATGAAGAGGTTCAGCAAGACACTCAACAAGGTATGACGGGGGTTACTGTAGGGAACAACTAAACGGAGTATGTAAGTCACGTGTGAAATGAGTTAGCAATGATGTAGGCTAGAGCACTTCTCCCAGCCTTTGATGAAGTGTTCGGCACGTTTATTCTAAATTATGCTCCTGACAAGGCTGTCTCTTCATTTCGTTTGATGGGTCAAAGGTCTTCGAAGATTGGCTTCCAAGTGCATTCCCTGGGGCGATGAACGGAAGACACACAAGTTCTATACTTCTCAATGTTCAGGTGTTGTTGGCCTATGCCGACATGGTACAAAGGGACTTCGGGAAGTTCGCGAGTAACGAGAAACTGGCCTGCATCCTCATGAACAACGTCCAGCAGTTGAGGTAGAGTTTACCTCCTCCCCCGCCTGATCCCCCTGATCCATTGTCATCAAGTTTAGTTTGTCATAGGATTACAATGTTCATCAAGTATGGCTCAACGGCTACAAATCGCACAAGTTATTCATGTTGAATTGGTCACTTGTGCACATCTTCTGTCCATCTATCATAGTCTCGTATTCTCAAGGGACATTTCGTCTGCGCCCTGTTTTGTGCATAGTTTGATCGCTGTTGTTTCAGGGTACAACTGGAGAAAATCTACGAGAACATGGGAGGAAACGAACTGGACGACACTTCCAAGGAGGTCCTGACCAAGCTGCAGAAGAAGCTGAACAGTGTGTTGGACAAACTCAGTGGAGAGGTGCGTTTGGTTGAATTAAGGAGAATGTGCTCATATTATAATCATTATGCTAGTAAAATGCAAAAAAAAAGTGTACATAATAGCTTATGTGATTTGTTCGTTGCATTTGTAGGCACTTCAAGGTAATGAGAAACAGCTTGTATTGTGCAACGTTCAATTAACAAAGGTTATTTATTTGAGCTGTCATTGATAAGAAATGCAGTTCTGTAGTTCTTACTGTAAATAGAATGTTATTGTTTTTGCTGATAATAAGACAACAATACGAACAGTTTTGCATGTTATAGTGCGACAGATTGAATGCAAAATGTATGGCCGTTGTCAGAATCTTTTGATCTACTCAGGCTTCATGAAGCGATTGTTGCATTTGCAATACGCGTAGGACTGCTTGCGCTACGTAAAATGCATTTAGTTATAAAAGGATCTTTGATTGTTCCTGTAATGATTCCTGAATCACAGAACTTATGCAATCTTTACAATCAGAAAAGGCGTATGGACCTTCATTGACGGTTGTTTTTTTTCAGTTTGCCGTGTACTTGGAACCGAATATTCGAGAACAAATGCTGAAGTTGGGAGTGTTGCTCAGCAAGATCAAGGGTCCGCAACAACAGAAGGCGCAAGTACAAGGGGTTTGTTCTCATTCTCATTTAACCTGTGCACGTATTACAATTCAACTATTATTTAATAAACACAAAATATTCACATTCAATCAACATGGGATCGTTCTTTTCACATTGCGAAGACGAATACTAAACGAACGGATACGGTTCTCTTTTGTATTCATCGAAGTCTTAATGACTCGTTTATTTGACAACAAATCTTTATCTCTGTTGTTTGCAGGACGTGGACATCGTGCTGGAGCCGTTGATGGACCTCCTCGAGGGGACCTTGCAGAGGTTCTCACAACAATGCGAGAAGACGGTCCTCAAGTATCTCCTGAAGGAGTTGTGGAAGATGGCTGTCGTGTCCATGGAGAAGCTGGTCGTCCTCCCACCGCTCACGGACAAAGCGGTTCGATCTTATTTCAATACGCGAGCGCGCATAGTTGGGCAGCTCATACTAGCACATGTTTCATCTTTGAGTGAAAGTGCAGGACTGTGTTACATAAGAATCAAGTGCTCTCAATTTTGTTGAGGTTTTGACTTTGAGGTTAAAATTGTATATAGGGTACGCCTGACCTGCATTGGCACAATAACCAAATTTCTTTTGTAGCAAGTTTCGTTTTTGGTCTTATATTCAAGCAAGGGATATCTTAGCCGGAACCCGTATGCACAGCAAGGCTGATTCGCATTTAGGATGACTAATGAAAGGAAATATGTTCATCGTGTTCGAACATCTTTCTTCTCTAAAGGCATCCGAATCCTCGAGACGTTTGCTAATGTCTTTTACTAAAAATTAGCGTTTTATGCTATGAGCGTTGTTTCAGTTGTTGAAACAACTGCCAAACGCGAAGATCGAGAACGTCACGAAGCTGATGAAGGATGTGAAGAGCATGTCGTCGGTGAAGGACATGATGGACATCGCGAGGGACTCGGAGAGATCTCTCACTCCCAAACAGTGCACGGTCCTCGATGCCGCACTCGATGCTATCAAGGTTCGCTTTCGTTTCTTTCAAATAAGTCTCTTTGTATCAGTTACTTGGTACTTTAATAGAAAAACTTTTGAATACTGATTCGTTTGGACCGGAGAACGTGTAGAGGAAGTCTGGTCAGATTTTTGTTCTACCCTGGGATATAGTGTACGTTTTGTGATCATGGTAGCATTTTCGATCAGGTGAAGCTTAGAGAACCAATGTTCCTATATCCTTAGGTGTTGTTTGGCTCTAAATATTCGTTCCAACGAATTGAGTCTGATGTTGTCCGTTACAGGAGTGTTTCCATGCCGGCGGTCAGGGTCTGAAGAAGAGTTTCTTCGAGAAGAGCGAAGAGCTGCAGAATCTCAAGTACGCGCTCTCGTTGTACACGCAAACCTCCGAACAACTCATCAAGACCTTCATCACCGGGCAGAGGAATCAAGGTCAGTGACATAGCTATCTATGTTTTCGTCGAAGCGTACAATTCCAGAAGGGTTAAAGTATATGTTTGCACTTGTGAAAGAGGTGTAAAGCATGCAGACAAATAGAAAATGTTCAAATATGACGGGTAGAATATCCTTTTGGTGCTCAAAGGAAGGAGGGTTAATATGGGTGCCGGCTCACAATCAGTCGAAACGGTGGTAGTGGGCAGGGGACGCGGATCCTTCAGCCGGCTATTGGACTAGGATACTTTTGTTGCATGTATCTATAAACAACGACTTTTGTGTTTGAGGAATATGTATAATAATACACAAATACGATCTTCTGCAATCTCCTTTTGCCTTACTTTTTTATTACACATTTACAATTTACACCATACGAATGCCCTTTCAGATCTTCCATCGCAAGAACAACCGGTGGGAGAAGTCTCTGTGCAGGTGGACCTGTTCAGTCACCCGGGTACGGGAGAGCAGAAGGTCACCGTCAAGAGTGAGTATTCATTTTTATCTTATCATTAGTACAGTCTAAAATACTACTACAAATTATAACAGAAATGACATAATCCTTACAAATATAATGAGTGGCATCTCTTTTTTTCCGAAGATATGAAATGTGTCCTTGCAGTCCTCGCAGCAAACGATCTCCGCTGGCAGACTTCCGGTGGACAGTTCCGACCCTTCGTGGAGGTCCATCTGGTCGGACCATATTTGTCCGATAAGAAGAGGAAGATGGCCACCAAGAGCAAGCAGAACAACTGGGCGCCCAAGTACAACGAGACCTTCCACTTGTATGTTTCACAGTTCTTCTCTATAGCATTCTCTACGTTTCGGTTCGCTTATTCTAAGAACATTTTTCGACGTTGCAGTTCATTGTCGTGTATGACCTGTACTAATGATTCGATATCGGTACATGCGAGCTCTGTATGTTAACAGTAGCATAACGCTCCTATCCCCTATGATAAACGCGAAGTGTTCAGTGACCTTCAGCCTTGGAGATATTGTAAAGAAAAGTAAGGTTGAGAGCAGTAAAAGCACTGCAGTGCTTATTATGTTCGGGGTGCTTTCTTTCTCACATGTCTGCCTTTTCAGCTTCCTCGGCAACGAAGGCGAACCAGAGCACTACGAGTTGATGTTCCAAGTGAAGGACTACTGCTTCGCACGTGAGGACCGAATTGTCGGTGTGGGTGTGCTCCAACTGAGCACCGTCATGGAACAACAAGGTTCGCATTCTACGGGTTCTCACTGGATTTGTTAGCCCTCTATTGTGGATATGTAATGTACATCTTTAAAAGTTTCCCTGTCCTATTAGATCTGTAATAGTATTCATTTCTTCAGGCACTCTGGCCACGTGGGTCCAGTTGGGAACGCGACTCCACATCGAGGATGAGGGTCTAATTCTTCTCAGGATCCTGTCCCAACGGCAGAATGACGAGGTACGGTATCTGTTTATCTTTTTTGATTATTAAAAAAAATGTGTGAATCGTCCACATCTTGTAAGCCCATGTCGGTTTTAGTTCCAGTTTTATTCTATTACCGTCATACGGTAAAAGTGCTATTTTCGAAAAGTTAGTATACCCCCCTGCCTAAGATCTCATGACCAATAATGTATGTAGCCAATGTAAAATAAACCGAAAGATTTTGGACCCCTCCTTCTAAATTCAGCCCCTATATTTATACACCCCCCCATATTTTTGACTACTTCTCCGCTTGTCTTTTTATTCTATGATAACCGTACTCATCATCAGGTCGCCCGTGACTTTGTCCGCCTGAAGTCGGAGTGTCGCCATGAGACGGAGAGCGCGATGGCACCTTCAGCCAGTTCGAACCAACTGCGATGATCCGGAGCTCTTCCTTGCTTGTTACTTACTTGTTATCAACCGGTTTCTCGCCGGTCTTTTGCCTGTACTCTGACCGTATTCCGCCTGCATTCAGACACTCATATTTGTTATCAGCAAGTCAAATGTTGTGCATAATGGAGTCACCATCTCCGCTATGACAATATTTGTCTGTTTCCTGGTGGTCTGTCAGCCGGTCCTCACCGGTAAGTTGCCTGTTTTTCGGCGGTTATTCTCCTCCCCGGTATCATAACTCCTAGTCAAGTTGCTCATTCTCGCTCCTCTCGTTGTTGTTTTTGCCCATCTACGGTTCGTTTTCCGCATTTATCAGTAACGCCTGCGTTTCTTCATGTATTCAATGTTCTTCATGTCCTATGTTCTAGAAAATGTCTCCGGAGAGGGTTACTGTAGGTTACCGAGGGACTGTGTCATCGTCATATTGATGGTCATTGGGGTGCTATGCCAATTGCTCATTATTAGCGCCAAACACCGCAGTATTAATCCAATTCTACTCAATGGAGGCCTAACACCTTGAAAAAAAGAACAGCCCAGTAGGCTTCATGGTGCCCTCGGTCCCTCGGTACCCTCATCGTAGCCTCCCCCTCCTTCCCCTGTAACACATCACCTCACAACGTGTATATTCCTCACCCGCAGCCATGTTTTGCCTTCCTCCGTTGTCCTTCCCTTACATATTCATAATGTTTTCTGACCAAAATAATCCTTTTCTAATACTTTGCCTTCATCATAGCCAGCTTTACAATCTTCTGGTTGTCTACTTTTGCCAGCGATGTAAACGTCTCTAGTCATTTCCTTTTTCCTAGTCAGTTCTGTATGTTACTACACTCACAGTCAGTGTATAGTCGTTTCTAGGTATACAATTCTGCAATCTCTTTTTCCCTTTTTTTGTTGTATTTGTATAAAATGTATGCATTTCCGCTTGCAATTACCAAAACCCCTGCAGTTTTTTCTTCTGCAATCTATTGTTAATTATCTTGTGATTGAAGGATCATGACTGGCGAATTTGGCAGGACCAACATCTTTCAAACAAGGCCATTTTTGTAGTCTATGGTTTTATTTATGTTTGAAAAGTAATCTATCACCCCCCCCCCCTTGTTGATCCTGCCATCCGCTGGTCTCCATTGTCGGATGATCACTAACTCCTGTGCCTTCTCCTCATATTCATTATACAGTTCATAGTTATTTATAATAATAAATTGTTTATGATAATAATATGTGTAGAACAAAATCGATCGATTCCCGAGGTACTTCAATGAAAACTGCAAGTGGTTGTAGATATTAATGGGGAAAATGGGAAGCTCTGCCTCAGCATGCATTGCTATCCTATGTATTGCTATCCCGTTGAGCACACTATTTTTACAGAAGTGCCGCTGATTTGAACAGTAAGAGCGAGGATACTCTTGAAGAATAACAACACGTGAAGTTTAAAGATGCTGACAAATAAAATCTGAAATGAGAGACGTGTAGACATGGCTGTCGTGTCGATCGGTAATGATTTGTAAATAATCCTCCTCTTGTACGAACAGATGGTGGTTCGGTGTTTCCTGATACCGAATTTCTGCGTTTTTGAAGGAACGTGTAATAATCGTGTTACGTATAAATGTGACCATTACCTTACACCACTACCTTATAATTGGCGCACAAAATCTTGAAAACGTCGAATTTTAGAGTTCTTGCGCTGTAGCTGAGAAGAAGGAGCACTTGGAGACGTCGTACTGGAGAGCAGTAACAAGAGGAAAGGATGATTTGAACTGGTAAGCTTTTGCTGACAAATGTACTGGAAATATTTGACGGCGGGATACAGTCCTTTTCACAAAATTGTAAAATGTACGCAGCGTCGTGCAGCACAAATTTTCAGACGTTACAAGAAATGTACCGAACGGACGATATTTATCTTAAAAACTTTGTAGTTGCCTTTACAATTATGATAAACAGTGTATTTGTGAGGGACATTTAGGATTCACAATAACAAAATTGTTATGCTTGAACACCAGAGTATGATTGCTTTGATAGTTTTGTGTCCCTAAGGAGGGCCGTTGCTTTATTGGGGTGCTTTCCAGTCCGCGCATAGCTCACGTTCACTCATTCTCTTGCTCTTCGTCTTGATCCTCGTTGCTTGTCTCCTTCCACCATTCCACATACTCGTCTTTCATATCATGCAGTATCATTTGCCGGTCGTGTTCGGCCAGCACTGCTCTCATCCTGTCCTTTTTGTTCCTGATCGGCGCGAATCGTTTGAGCAGCTTCTCCATTCTTTGGTGGTCCGCCTCTTGACCTTGTTCTGTTGTCATTCCCAGTGATCCAAACTCTTGTAGGAATGGTACTGTATGCTTGAGCAGTGCATGCAGCTTGGGAGTTCGGGAAATAGTAGGATCGGCATCGCTTAGAGCATTCTCGAATTCATTGAGTGTCGATTGGTAGTCCTTTGTCGATGAGAAGCTCTGGATGGTTGCCAACAGCCGCATGAGCTCCTTTCGCTTCTTTGTCTCTTCAGTTTCCTCAAACATTCCGAATATAATATCCGGTCCATCACCACGAAGCAGTTTGTATATGTGGTTCCCAGCGAGCTTCTGATGGAAAGCGCGAAGATTTGCCCCTGCTTTCTGTAACCTCTTTTCCAATTCCTTCTCGTTCTTGCCCTTCGTGCTGGACAATGCCTGTAGCGTCGCCACTCTCTGATCCAACAGCTTTTTCTCTTCCTTCTTCAGTTTTTCCATTGCTGCCACGGTTTCATCTTTCTGCCTGTGCATTATTGCATTCCTCTTCTCCCATGGAAGTGTTCCTTGACATGTTGTGCAAACGTAGGCTTCGCTGACAACACCGTACTTCAGAATGTCTTCCGCAGAGAAGATGAGCTCGCAGCAGTAGTGACACCAGGCCTTGCACATGTCACATTGCAGCCATGTCGTGCAATCGTTGGAGATTTGCTGAGACTCCCGGTGACGCATGACACAGTCGTTCCCAGTTGAGCAGAGTTCGATTCTCTCCGCTGGAACGATGGACTTGTTTTGTATCGCTGCCATGCATTGCTGTGTGATGTCAATGTCTCGGAACTCTCGCAGCTGCTGTTCTTTTGCAGTCTTACAGTCTGCCAGCCGTCTCTCTATGTCTTCCAGCTGCTCCTGAAGTGCGTCTCTGCTGTTCCTTCGAATTCGCTTCTTTTTCGGCTTGAAGTCACCAATGACTTCTTTTGCATCCAGTGCTTTCGCGAGTTCGATGACGTAGTTCAGGTATGCCATATCAGCGAGGCCAGAGATAATGTGCAACATGCATGGAATGTAGCGGGTAATGGGCACGCTAGGGAATATAGAAGTAAGACCTTCTTTGGCTCCATGTGTTCCCTTTTTGGAATCTTCGAAGAAGTCAGCCACCACTCGCAGTTTACCCGTTCGGCTTCTCCGTCGATCGTACGAACGAAACACTGCGTTTTCTCCACTCTCGATCCCTGATTGGAGATCCTGAACATCTCGTTGAATAGGCTCTTAACACACAATCGTTTAATTCCGATCCGAAACATGCAGTCAACATCTTCATGCAGTTCAGATTCATAATGCAAGAGATGCGAGAATAAAATGTTTGCTCGAACATTGAATTTCCTCGTTTTGACCAAAGTATACTCGTCAGCCGAGAATGGGAGAAAGTTGTTGGACGGAAGGCTAACGATCTAAGGAGGGAGATGTTGGATGCACATTTGCATCCAGGACTTATGCAAATACGAA
>JACMIJ010000080.1:20078-35714 GCA_014805365.1 Koerneria luziae | reverse complement strand
TCCTAACAATAACTAGCAATTATAAGAAGAAACACAATTGCTGTACAGATATCGGTCCAATTAGACGGCTAATAAAACGGCAAGCAGAAAATATTGGATCACGAGGTGGCAATGAAAACATTATTCGGGGCACCCAATATGAAACGCCATGAAATGGGAAGCTGTGACACAGTACTGAACAGCAGTGATAACAGGTTTGAGATGAACCTCCAATAAGCATCGAGAGGTGCTCGCAGGGACATTAATAATGCAGAGGAGTGGAGGGCAATGCCAGACAACAATATCCATTACACCCGGGTTCGACTCCCAGTGACCACCACCCCCCCCCCCTCTCCCCACACACAAAACATCCACAAAAGATCACATCGAACATGGGCTTGCAGTTCCGGGCTTTTGTAAGAAAAAGAAATGGCAAGACATGCCTATTCCACCTTCACTTCCTTATAAGGTGAAAAGATCACCAAACACGGTTTATGAACGGACACCCGCCGCCTCCGTATCCAAGATATTTCACCTTTTGCAAAAAGAAGAGCATTGTAAGAGTAAAAGAATACGTTGTAGAGATTGAAAACGAGCGATACCTCGAACTGGAAATGTTTCCACCCAAAAACAGAAAGAAGCCTGTGGGGAAAAGCCTGATACACAATATTTCCTGCACCTGAGGCGCCTTCTTTTGTTTAGTTTCACACGCAAAGGAAGTGGTTGGGCACGCGCCGTTGCTTGAATATCAAAAGCAAACACTAATCAGGACACGAGAGGGCGAATTGTGAGGGAAACAGGTTGGACGGTCCCCGGCCAATGCCCATATCATATCAGGAGAAGATCCACTCCTGAAACGACCACAAAGAAGAAGAAAATCAATCGGACGGACACTCTGTCCACACTGTCAACTGAGAAAACCCCGAGGAGAACACAATCACCCCTATTCTATTCCATCGCACTATTATTAAAGAGCGAACACCCAAATCCACAAAGTGCAACAATAACAAACAAGAGAAGCCGATAGTGTCTAATTACTGTAATAAACTGTAGTGCATAATCAAAGAACACCTTTTCATATCTAAACATGTTGTCATAACCTTACTGCGCAATCGTCTTCGTAATAGTACGATAAAGATCAAGAGAAAACAGTAGGAGATCGCCAAGGAAGGGACGCAAAAATCCCAATCTCCTATGATGAACAATGTCTTCCATAATTACCCCCAA
Source organism: Koerneria luziae (assembly GCA_014805365.1). NCBI lineage: Eukaryota > Metazoa > Nematoda > Chromadorea > Rhabditida > Neodiplogasteridae > Koerneria > Koerneria luziae. The sequence goes on along the minus strand of JACMIJ010000080.1, from coordinate 34,508 downwards.
GGAAAAGGTCAACTAAGGACATTCCCGACTGAACATCCATTGCAATCCCCTACTAAACAATACGATATCACACCCATACAATACAATACCATATCACACCCGTATGGCGGCACACTTCAAAGAACAAAGCGAAACTTGTCCTTTCCCAGGAAAAAAGCAACAGATTGGGGTGGAGTGGAAACAGTGGAGGTGAACGGGGCTTGTCCGAATAGTAGTGTGACATAATCTCTAACAACAATATCAAAAACTACTACAAAGCTTTTCAAGGAAGCGATTGTTCTCATAAGCGTGTTGCACATCAGAACATAGATAAATAAGGGAAAACATTCATTGAAAACATAACGAAGAAGAGAACTGACCGAATGGAGTCCTTGCGCTTCCGAGGAGAGCGTGCAGAGGATGTCATTCCGTGTCCGCTGGCGGTTCGCAGAAGGCGGCGGCCGCCTGTCCGCGCGGACGGCCGACGACAACGTCGTCCTGCAACCAATACGCCATTCGGATCAACGGTCTTATTGGTCACTCATTGTCATTCATGGACTATCTAGGAAAAAGAAAGACGACAAATACCCACTAATACGAAAGTTAGATCAACTACAAAACTAACTGACCCGAACAAGACAAGAATTAAGACCGAGAAACTGACATAAGTTGAAATAAAAGAAGACGCAGACCTCCCATGTTCTATCGTGCAGTCAACAACTTCAATGCTACCCGTTAACATAACAAAAACACAGCACAAAGTGTTTTCTATGTTAGATAACTCCATATCTGACAAAAAAAGACAGTTTATGTTGCATACAGTGACATCGAAAAAGACAGGAAAACAGGCTAGCCAGAATAATATTTTAGTATGATTCATTAAGGGAAAGCACTGAAAAGTTGCTGAATGCTAATCAAACACACGAATCCAGCAAATGTGATATGATGGATAGCTTTCTCCAAGGGGAGGGGAATGCCTAACCTGCGTTTCTTTGCAATGGCGGTCGTGCTGGTGGAGAGGACGGATAGTCGTGTTCGAGTGAGAGGCATCCCCATTGGAGGAAGGGCCGGAGCCATCGGCCTGAGAACACAGAGATATAGAGATATACACTATCACCACCCGAGTTGTACACTTGAACCGAGTGATATGCGGGCAGACCCCGGAATGGCCCCCAACACCCTCTCTCTATTTCCTGCAATTGGCCATACGGGAACATGCACAACGAGGTAGAATACTTGACAAAAACATGGAATATCGAATGAATATAGTAGTGAAACGTATAAAACAGCCACATCTGGTGAAACAGACAGGAAATAAAATTGATCTACCAAAATCGCGCACGCATTGAAACTTCATGAAAGATAAGACTCAACTTGACCAAACGAACGACAAAGAGATACGGTACTCGATTTGAATCGTCCATGATTATTTTTGTTTTGCACTTTTTTCTTACAAATTTTTCTCTCTTATATTTTTGTGGTGGATAAGTGTCGCTACGCAAAGGATCTGTAATGTGTGCATTTTCAGCAAGCACGACTGGTGAGGAGATGCGATGAGAAGCAATTTGTTGTTGTTGAATGGTGATCCCGAGAGAGGATTTCCAATGGAGCATCCCCGTATCGGTCAGTCAGCTGTTGCAACTTTTGCATGGTGTAACACGAACGTAAGGCAATAAGGTCGTGAACGTAATTTGCGCTTTGATGGGTTACGACGGTGTTTCAGACATAGCATTGTGTCAAACCACCGACATGCCAAACTCAAGAGAAAAATGTGTTTTGTTATTGTGTCAACTCGTGCTTTGCAAGGGAAATGCCTTTGCTGCTCACGAGCATTTTCGGCGCTCATGTGCTTACCATTAGGACTATAAGCGATACCATTATTTACTTCTTCCACCTTAGCCTGTCTCACTAAGCAAGCTAGTTGTCGCTATTACCAAGAGTTGCGTTTTGATTATATTGTGTTTTTGCTTAGATGAAAAAAATTGTAAAAAAAGAACAAAAATAGTTGAATGAATCAAAGCGAAGATAGGTGAGCGGAAATAAATATGCGCGAGTATGCGTGAAGCGAAGGAACACGGGCCAAGCCGACAGTCAAACACGAAAAAGAAGAAGAAGCCATGGGGAATAATCAGGCCATTATGAACACATTCAATGTTCCTCCCCAACAGCAATTCCTTCCAATGTGAATCAAGACAACAACAGTCATTTCGGAAAGACCAAAAGAGACCGCTAATTCGTATGCATCATCCACCACTAAAACTGGTGAAGTGGAGTATCTCGGCTCGTTTTCGCAGAGTTCAAATGGAAATTGCGTTTTAGAAAAGCGAGAATGTACACTGCATACAGATTGCATCTACTCCCATCGGAGCAGATATTCTTTTCTTGACGTTAGATGGAAAGTTCACTTAAAACAAAAAGCGATTTGTGATAAGTAACTTTGTACATTTTTCATAAAACCCATAAGTTGTGAATATGCTGTGTTCTATTTGGCGAAAATTTTAGAGAAATATTGAAGAGACAACATAACGAGGGCCACCTTGACCATAATGGTATTAGGTTTATCGTAATCACTTAGTTCTCGATCAACATTATCTTCCCCTGAGGTCAGACCCGTCATAATGTAATGTCGGTACGGCATGTGATATTCATTGACATCCAGCTTGTTGTCTTCTTCATACAACGATTTATAGCTGTAATAATAATTATTTCAACAGATTGTTGTGTAATTTTAGCTGTTTTCAATGTATTGTTTGTGTGCTTTTGTTAACGAGAGATAACGATACTTCTAATGAAAACAAAAAGTTAAACGTTCGTTTTACAAAATAAGACATAATTTGGTTGAGAAAATACGCTTAAGTATACCATTTACCAAAGTGTTTGAGCATGTTCGTTGTATTTCGGTAGTCTAAGCACACAGATGCTTCCCCTTATTTTAAGCGTTGAAGGTGTGTCTCCCACGTTTCCTACGCTGAGTTAGCCGTAGCCACTTCGAAGTGCGATTTTTTTGGGTTTTAATGTTCACTGGGGTTTGTAGTAGTGCGAAGAGGCGCCACCGTTTATTGTTGTGTGGGATGTACAGGTGTTCTTTTAAAGGTATACCTAATTGTAAGCAATGAGATGACATACATAGGTAACCAATAGCCAGCGAACATGCTCAAGTGTGGCGGTGTGAACATCCAAAACGCCATTTTCCGTGGAACTTCTCAATCGGACCTCCAAACCTTTAAAATATTGTATATGTAATTCTTCAACTAACAACACGCACACCATAGGAAAGATCGTGTCGCTTACCCAGCTTCACGTTATTTTACTTCAATGTCACGAAATTGGGTGCTTTGGACCTCTTTGTTGCCCAAACGGTTAACCTACACGCTACCGGAAACATTGTTTTGAATGTGTGCCATTCTCATTGTGTTGGGTATCGCTGCTTTTGGCATGGAATTAGCATAAATGAGGGTGTGAGAGAATGGTTTCAGGTGTGAAATGCGTGCGCGAATTCCGGATGCGTTGAGAGGGCGTTGGTGCTCGGTCGGGTTATCTCCCCACAGTCCTTATCCGAAACACTTGAGGTGAACGGACGAGGAGCCAGCTGTGGCACAAACACACAAACACACTAATAGCCTGTGCCACTTCTACTGATACCTGTGACATACCGATTCTTCCAGTCTATATTTGGTAAGTCTTTTGCATTCAACACTTGCTGCTTGTTTATGCGTTTCTTTCGTGAAATCAAGTTTAGTGAAGTATTTACAGTAGCTATCTTTTTCATCCACTGTTCTAATTGCTTGCAACACGATAAAACATTGGCGTGTTACAAAAAGTGCACAATAACTGATTTTTCTCTAGCGGATCTACCATTGCCGGCTGATGGTTAATATTGTGATTCTAGGAGTGCCAGGAGTGCCATCTCGAGTACCACTGAAGTGCCATGAATGGCAACATTCTTATTCGGTCGCAGTCCCAGCAGGTATGTTACGGCTATGTTATCATAATAATCTATGTTATTTGCACCTGAATACAAACTATTCTTTTTGTCGTGCTCTAAAAAGTATTCTAGGATGAGCGATTTGATTACAACAATAATATTTATAATTAGTCTCTGTTAACTGGTCTGGTTACCTGCTCTCATTGTCAGTGTTGGTGCTGTACGGTTTGATGTTTTCTGATTTTACTGTTTGTCAATTTTTTCTCTCCAAATGGCTGTTGATTGGTTGATTATGGCAGTGCTTGTATTGATAGGCGTATATTATTTGTCTTCTCTGTCCCTTCTGGCACAATCGATTATCCAATCGGCTGTTGCCCTTCTTTGGCGATCCATGAATCATCATCTGATGCAGACAATCCGAGCGAGAATACGGCTATTGTCTCAATATTGTCCTTTTTCCAGGATCATTACAGTCTCCTCACTCAGTTGCACTTCCTCAAATCGTTTTACAATGGCTTTCCACGTGTATATTTGTGCTCACAATATGTCATTGAAGAACCAAGTCAAACTTCGGCGTGTTGTTGTCATAGCATAAAAAGGTGGCATTTTCCTTCGAACACCTCTCTTGGTTTCAGAGGCAAAATTCGATCTACCCCTCCCCTAAACCACTTGGCCAGTAATACTACGAATGCAAAAGAACCGAATATCCTACCCCTCCCCTCTTAAAAATAATCGGCCCATAGGCACATCCCCTTATTTTTTGACTACTTTTCCGCTCTACCTTTTATACTATAATTGTTGATATGCTTTGCAGTTTTCTTGTGGATGCTTGTGGTCCCTCTTGCGAAGATCTCAACTTTCTTCATACTTTGTTATCACTGGTGGGCGCCAATGGGCATTTGTCCTTACCAGGAAGGGCAATGGTGATAACTTATCACGTATCAGTCATCTTCCGCCAGATGGTCATTGCCAGCTCATTCCGTCTTCTCCTGTTCATTCGTGCCTTAGCAACGCTTGGTCGCAGAATTGTGTGGAATGTTTCGTAGTGGTCTGCCAATGATGGCTGCACCACTGTTGTCACGTTTCTCCCTTTCTTTGCTTGTTTGCATTCTTTCTTTTACCATGAAGTGTTGCCTCTTGATCCTGACTGTCTTCCAGTATATCTTGAAATTTCGGATTTCTTTGCTTACTTGCCTTTCCATGCGTTTTCAATATACCCCCTTTTGGGTGGTACAAATATATACGTGGATGGCAGCTGCGTGGAGGATGTTCTATTGTTTTGAAGCGGGAACTGATATTCCGTATATGAATCATTGGCTACGTTCCTCTTTCCAATTCCTTCTCTTTTTCAGTCTGCTTACAATTGAAACTTTGTTGTGGAAAACTGTATTTATCGTCGAATGTCTTCTGTTGCCATTACTTTGTTCCTAATTGTCATAGTTGAGCTCCTTGCATGCTACCCATTGTGTAATGTTCCTTGTGTTAGCCATTGTTCATTTTCAGTCATTTGGACTTGCGGGGAATGTCTGATGTCTCTCATCCAGTCATATCCAAGACAACTTCATCCTATCAGTATCACATCGACGAAGGTGACGAGAAGGTGAGACAATCAGCGAACAATTCAGACAATTCCTTTTTTTCAATTAGGAGGTTACTATTCACATTGCGTTATTATCAACTTTGCAGAAGGAAGTGATTGTTTCCACCGGCTGCTGGTTCTTCTTGTTAGTGTAGTGAGGTTTGACTGTGAACTGCAGGAACATGGTAAATGCCATAGTGAACAGAATAGACTGCATGCATCGTGACAAGAGGGGCGGTGCTCCCTGTGTTCCATTCCCTTCGTCTCCTACTGACGGACCAGCACCCTTCTACTACCCCAAAATGACTTTTTGAGTTGCCGTTTACAGGGTGAGAAAGGGAGCTTGTTTTGACTGCTGTGACAGGAAGGGAGTTGTCACATCCCCACCGGGAACGGCCTTTCCATTGATTGTCAATCATGCATCCTGTGTTATTGCAGTTCAGCAACGGTTTACAGTTACAAATAACATACAATAGTTAGGTGTCGCATTCATGTTCGCACTACTTGAAGAAATGTTATCTAATCTGCTTTAGTTATTATTTTTGGCTTGGCAATTGTGTACAACAAAGCGACTTTTCTGTTTTCAGTAGATGAGTTGTGTTCCTTGCAGATCCCTCAGGGCATCGTCTCCTCTCGTCGCGCGATTTTCTCTTCCTCTGAGATGCCCGGACGGGCTTATGAAGATATGAAGGGGAAAGAGAGGAAAATGGAAGGGAAAAGTACGAAGACGAGGGAAGAAACGAGAGACCATCGGATGACTCCGAGAGGGACGCGGAACAGAAGGAGCATCCGAGAAGCCGCCAATCAGAGAGGAGTACGATTGGGAGAAGCAACCGATTCCTATCTATTCATGTATGTTGATCATGACACATGTCAAACAATCCGAGGTGTGGACAGCCTCCATATACACATGTACTCTTCTGGCTGCAGTGCAAATTGGGCCGTCGACAGAAATATCTGATGTGGCATTATTTGATGTTAGAAACTGGCAGTTCTGTTGCGAAATACTATGAAACAATGAATGTGTTGGACTAATTTGGTAATATACTGGGAGTTGTGACTATGTTAAAGTAGACAAGCACATAGCTGTTTTTTGTGCTCTACTGTTGTCATCGATGATAATTCAGACCGGGCAAAGTGGACGTCGTGGGGGTCGGCGTGCGGTCATTGCAGAAGGACGCTCGGTGGAAGGAACAACAAAGAGAACCAGAGAGGTGATTACTGTAACAGTTGATGCTTCCTTGAATATTACAGGCTAAACTATTATAATATAATATATTACAATCGTACAACACTAGGGAAGTTTATAATTGATTGTGTAAAAAACAAGGCTTTCTGAAGGAACACTTTTAAAACGTGTCTGACGTTGTGATGGTGAAAGCACATACGCTTTCACCTAAGAGTGCTGTTTAATAATCATTAGTAGGAGTGTAAATGTGTGGGGAAAGGAAGGAAGTGGACCACAAATGGTGTTTAGACTGAAACGACTTCAAGAGGGAATGTGCTGTGGCATTCGAAAGAACTCGACGGGCGGCACCACATGGAGATTCGCTCCCGAAACGATGTACAGGGAAAGACGGGACAATGGACGGGATTCGGGTGGATATGCAAGGGCAAGGGCATATGGACAACGGACCTCCCATAAACAAGTATTGTTCTTGTGTTACCGATTAGGTGGAAGAAAAATTTTGGATCACTCAGGGTTCTTCGATTTTATTTCTAAGTAAGACAAAATATATATACAACCAACTATGCTCTAAAACGCTAGAGTGGGTGCTGTGCACAGCTGTCCAGTCTCATGCCTCTAGCCCTTTTAAAAAGGACACTGGCTTGAATTTATTTTTTGCTAACAATAAGACTGCCGAATAATTTTATTTTTCCAAATAATGAATCACGTCTTTATGCAAGTGTGGTAGCATCAGCTGTTCGCCGCTAGATGCTCTGGCAGATCAGACAGACCCATTTTTCCTGAAGTGATAATTTGCTAGTTGGAAGTTGGTACTGTTCCCACTTGTTACTGTTTTATACTTAGTAAGACAATATGCTAAATGGGAGACTAATTTGGTCTCCCTGCAAAAATGAACAATATCATCTTTGTTCTATCAGTTCAGTGATGGTTTTTTCTAGTATATTCTTGCACTATTTAATTTTAGCAATTGTGCACTGTATCAGCTTGGAACTCAAAAATGGTTCCACAGTTTTAGCGAGAGAAAGAAGACAACAATTCAAACCAGCGCCATTTCATCCCAAGAGCTAAGTTGTGGGACAATGCACAGCATTTACCCCCCCCCCCTGTTTTGTTTGATAGTGTTAAATAGGAGCTTTTTGTATTATGGAATCGCTTGACGTCGTAGTTCTCTGGGCAGTTCTCACTAGACGGCTCTTTCCAGAGTGAAACCTTGTTGATTGGGTTCTGACATGAGCAATATATTCTTATTGCTATTGTCAGTTGTCCGTTATTGTTTCCCTGTCAGCTCATTATGGAAGACATACGATCGGCACACTAGCAGGTTTCCACGTATCTGTTTTCGTTTTGGTAAGAAAGTGTTGATTCATTGTGAACTGTGGAAATCGAACCAGCGATAGTTAAATAAGAGAGATGTGTAGATTCCAATTAAACACCAGCACACTAATTTCCTTTTTCGTTTCAGTCGTTGTCGGATGATCAAGAGTCCGGGATCTACACGAATCCACTTGGTATACTCTCAAAGATATGAATAACAAATTGTAGTTTGATGTAATTCTTAGTCTCATAAGTATTGTAACGCAACTCCTTGTACATTTTGCTCTTGGAGAAGGCTTCAAAACGTTGTTTATTCTCCACGGTATCCCATATCACTGATATGATCAGATGATATAACATATTGGATGTACGGTTAGCGTGACCATTTCATTTGTTCTGTTTATCATTAGGACGAAGTTGTGTGTCACGAAAAGTACAAGGTTGTGTGGGGAGGGAACAGTTCTTTTCCATTCAATCAGTCTGATGTTTCAGCTCCGTTGTCTCCTCAGCACAGTCAGGTCAGTCCTCCTGCCACGCCCCAAGGGCAACCTCCCCGTGCTTGCCGGAGTGTCTTCTTACTAACAGCTTGTATGGCATTGTTCGGTGGTGTCATTGACACTTTGTATGTGAAGAAGCCGCACTTGTTGTTATGATGTCTTGTCGTGACGAGCATTGTAACCTTTGTATATGGTTGGGAACAAAGGACTTGCCAGTGAATACTCCAGATCTGTCAGCTAATACTCGTATGCGACTCATACTCCCCGTGTGAGTCCGTATAATACTCGTCCGTAGTCCTCGTGAGTATCCCGTGTGCTGGTTCAGGGGATTCTTCCCTCGGAGATTCGTCGTCGATGCGAAGAAATGAGATCGGAACTGTTGGGTGAAAAGGACAGCGAAGGCTCTCATCCGGTATCCATTTGTGCTTCTTCCACTGTTCTGTCCTTCTTACTCATCCACCTCTCGTACTGCTTTGACAAACCATAGCCGCCTAACTGTGATATACTGTTTGTGTCGTGATCTTCGTACACTTACCGTCAGCCTAATGATAGTTTTCGGAGAGATAATTTGAACATTGCGAGTTGTGCTGATCTAACAGTGTCCCATTGATACTTGTGTTGGCTGGCACTCGACACGATCCCCTCTGTCAGACCTGTTTCATATCTGGCTCTATCACATGCAATCTCCTTCCGTTCTTATGTGCCCTTTTATTATGATAGCGATTTATATTATTACATAATAGTGATATTATAGTACTCACAATCCAAGAGTTATGTTTGGTTGCCGATGATCAAGTTGGTATAGAATCACAGCCTCCAGGGTGCGAGAAGTCATCACTTTCCTATCCATTCTCACTGTTCACCACATACAATTCCTATCCACATAATGAGTTGTCTCATCGATTGATTACCTTTCACCGTTACAGATGGATGATGTGGCCGAATTAAGTCGTGCCCTTTCCTCTTCACAATCACTCGTTGATCAGATGCACGCACAACAGGTCAGGCAGTTCTCTGCTTCTTATCCCTCTCTCACTGTTTCGTCGTTGTCCGTGTATCAATTGCTGTCTAATGTTTCTAATGGGATGATGTCCAGGTGCCTCTGGCAATGTTTCCTGTTTGCTAGAGATGGAAAGGGTGCGGTCAGGCTGGAATTGACAGTAAGGGGAACTCCTGTCATGTTGTCTACAAGAATGGAAGAAGCTTTGCGTATGGCATCATTATAATACATTATGATCGAATTATCAGGACCGAACATTAGGACAATCCTGCCAATGAGACGGGGAAACAATGATACCCAACAACCCTCAGGCGTTCATTCATAGCAGTATTATCGTTTATAGGAAACATGATGTTGCCAAAGTTGCTCAAACTGTCATAGAAATATTTTGATTTACGGAGGCTAGCCTAAGATACAAAAATGTAATAGAGATTTGTGATTGATGAAATGATCATCACGCATATATCTTTTTTTTTATCATTTACGAATAATCTTTGAATAGCTTTTACAAGACAATGGTCGCTTGCATACTTTCCATTTTCGCATACTGTAATATAGTCGAAAATGTGCCTGGATCCCATCTTTCTTGTCGTTTTTGTTGAATGCCTCTGGGTACCGAGAATTGGTTGATATGTTCAATGAACTATTTGGCCGAAACAATTACAATTACATTTACTGCTATTTCATTATTCCAAGATTGACGAAAGAGTTGACAGCTAGCATTTGTCGTAACAAGGAAGTGTGTTCATGAGCTAGGAAGAGCGTGTGTGACTGTGAATGAAGTCTTCCTATTTCAGTCGGCTTTTTCGAACTATGGTAGTTCGATTTCGGGCGAAGAGGACAATCTGAGTGAGGCGAATTCTCAGGTTTCTCCCTTTTCTTTGTCGTATTTTGGTCGTTCAGCATGCACATGCTCATCACAGGGAACGCATTCGGACTGTGTGTTCAATTATCATATTCTTCTCCTGATAATGGCAATTCGTTAACGATATTTGTCAGTACAGTATGAACATGTTTGTGTTGCAGGTGATTTCGCTGCAGAACCAGATTGCCCTGCATTCGCAGACACTGCAGAACAAAGAGATGGCCATTAGACGCCTCGAAAGGGATCTCGCTGATGCACAGCAATGTGTACGTTTTTCATGTTAATAATCTTGGGGTTTACTGGACGCTCCCCCTCATGCAACGCCATTCGTTTTACAGAGTAAATTTTGTGAGTAGGTGTCTTGTTTTAGAGGGGAGCCCCCATCTGTGCTAGCACACCCACATATTGTTGTTTCTACATTTATTGTCTAAAAACGAGCATAAGGGAGAGATTCTTTCAGAACCTGGCGCTCAATTCGCAGCTCGGTTCACTGGCGACGCAGAGTGGGAACACAATGAAAAAGGAGGTGATCGAGTTGAAGGTGAGAAAATACTATCAACAAATACGGGGAAGAAGCTGTTGCTTCATCTCCAGCAATCCAGAATACCTTCTGATGCTACACTAATATTCGATGATATTCGTGATGATTGCCTGAAAAAATATGTTATATAATTTTGCTCATATGTATTATGTACATATTTAATAGTTGAGCTTCAAATTTGGTGTTTGGAAGATGATGAGATATGCACGAGTTGTCTTCCCTGACTGTGGTATCCTACCTGTTCGAGCACTCGGTACAACTTCGTCCATGTGTGCATGGTGGTCTCGGAGACGCCTTCCTTCCCCAACACTGCGTATAACATCTCGCGCATCCCTATGTGCAATATGATCATATTTAGTAGGTATCGATATTATTTTCTTCGGCATTGAATCATAGCTCTTGTGTGACGGTCAGGACTACTCTACTATCTAGAGCCATGACTAACCTTTGATGAGTGCCTTCCGGATGAGACTCGGACACACTTCGAGGATCATGCAAATGACAGTGTACTCCTGGAGATGAATGGGAAGACAAGTGAATCCCTCTCCCGGTTCGAACGAATCGATTGTGATTCCAAGGGCCTGAAGGCATACTGTCGAGTAAAAAGAAGGATGATATCTTGACATAATGACCGTCAACGGCGCACTGTCTGCCTTGCAGTCATGGATATGGATATAGCTATCAATTGAGGATGGAGATAGCTGTCAATTGTCACTCACCACCATCGTGAAATGTGCGAATTGGACGAATACATCGTTTTCATCCTCAAGTGGAAATGGCATGGCCAAGCCGAGTTTTGTCATTTGTTCCATGTACTCCTGGAAAGGACCATTTTACGTTTAATGATTTAATCATATCATTAAAGTTATTCTTTGGGAAAATTTTTACTGGAAGAATAGCAGTGTTTGGTGTATAGTGAGTTTTCGGCACACGCCGTTGTTCTGTCTTACAATTAGATGTATTGATGCATGTGCCACATTCGAAGATGTACAGGTATTTCATGAATAGGACAGTTGAGAATGTACCTGTACGGCAGTCCTGCAAAGTGTTTGTCCGCATTCATCGATTCCGAATTGTTGAATGGCCGACCATACCTAAGGATGCTCATTGATGGGAAAGTGCAAAGAGAGAATGAATGCGTGACGAATCAACAGTTGTTTCATGACACATTGGTTTGCGAACTTCTTGTCATGTGGTTGCATGCTTGTGTTTTCGATATTCTCATAGTTTTGCTATTCTCGTGCTGCTTCTGTTGCACAGACAAGTGGCAGGGACCGCAGGGAGTCTTCCGGGTGCCCGCTAACCTGCCATGTGTACCTCTCACCTGTGACAGGTTACCTGTTTGGCTTCATCGACTTCTCGTTCGGTCACACATTGTTTCAGATAGAGTGTTCTCTGGATGGCGATTCCTTCTCCCATTTTCTGCTTCACATCAGTCAGGAACTGAACACATCCTTATTCTTTTTTCTCACTCGTTGTCCTGTTATTATACGGGGGTGAGGGTCAGTGGAAAGCTTCTATTATACAACACGAGCAATCGCTTTGTGAATATGACCTGCAATTTTACGTGATGAATAAGTTTAAGAAAGGTCTTTCATTCTGTTTCGTGGTGTTTGCTAACTCACGATTCTCCACGATTTCTCGGTATCTTCATCGAGTGCTTCGGTGCCTGTGGGGACAGCGTTCAGTGCGTGAATAAGAGAATCTTCGAAGATCTGAAACTTCTGAGTTTGCTAGAGAATGTATTATAGAAACACATTGTGGTCTTTACCAAAGTGTGGAGGCGCATTTATCATTCATTACGTGCACAGTTCTGATAATGATTTCAGAGTGTTTTATGGTTTGTTCGTCCTTCCGACATGGCCGGGTGCTTTTTCTGTCCGATCGACCGCGATCTGACACGGTTTCGCCAGTTCTAATTTCGTCCATTTCTCGTTTGTTATTATTCAGTTGATAGTATTCGATGGCTGTGTTTACTGGACCGATTGTTTAGATGTGATTGATAGCAATGCCTGTCGTATCCCAGTTGACTGGTCGCTATAACCGAGACACTGCTAGAAAGTATTCCCTTCCGAGGCGCATTCCAGTGCATCAATAGCAGACTCAAAACTTTTCCTTACACGTCTTACAATCAGTATAACTTTGTTCTATAGCTTTCATCGTGTGCTTGTTCATTTGCAAGTCAAATCGTTTGTTCACCTCAAGATGTGGTTCAATCGCATCGTAGAAGAAGTGATGTGCCCCCATTTCACTGACAATCCTGGAGAAGGTTGTCGGGTCGTCCTTGTTCTCCATGATCATGCAGATGGCTGCTTGCACGGAGGCGCAGTGATGTCTGCAAGATCTCCATTATCCCGACACTTTTGTGATATGTACGCATGCGGAAGCTATCTTTCTCGATACGTCGGATATTTCAAAGTTACAACACAACGGTATTCGCTTATCCAAACCATTGTGCTGTTCAATGGTAAGTCGATCATCATTTCCGTTTCATTTTCCCAGACTATGCTAAGTGTCCTTGCACCTTGACATGATAGCGTTCTCTTGCAAAAGAGCCACTTGGTTCATACTCTGCCTATTAGTTCGGGAACCATAACTTCGTCTTTATCACCTAGCTACTTCGTTTTGTGAACACGTGGAAGGAATTTTGGCCACAATTAAGGAACAGTCCTTCGCGAAGAGTCATCAACTTTGTTGGTCTGGAAAAACATTTTTCTGCCACAATCGGCTTGTTCATTCGATTTTGCCTTATTGGTTCTGTCTTATTCCACTCCCTTTTCCTTGCCTGAAGTAAAAGTCGTCAGCGATTTTATGTTTCCATTTGGGGTCATCGTCATGTATATTCCTCCCGAATTGCCAGATCGGACGAGTCTGCTTGTACTTGTTGAGCATGTGCAGGAAACAGTGTTGAATGACGATTCCCTGAATGAGTTGTTCCTCTCTCGACTGAATGAACATTTAGCACAACATTTTTCTATATGCGAGCATCGATTCTATCGTTATGCTGTTATTTAAAGTATACTAAGAAAGCTATCTCTGGATGATAACGTTTAATCGATTTGTAACATTGGTTCTTGGCATCCGATGCGGGGATGTTTCCTGAATTCTTCTCGTGTGCTGTGGAACGGGAGCATTCTGCGTTCTCCCGGCCATCGCCTTCTTCCCCGTCGAGAATCCTCTTTGGCATTCTCTTTACCAAGGAGTAGACTTCCATCTCAGCCTGTGTCTTCTCTGCTCACGACTACCACTGAGGAGAACCAGTAATCGTGAGTATTTTGAAGATTGCTACAGAAGGCGAGGGGCCAGCTGGCAATGACATCGGCGCCCGATGGTAGAAGCCGTTGTTGGCATCCATCGTAGCGGTGAGTGACACCGAGAGGAGACGACTCGATTACCGGGGTGTAAATTTCTTTCGGCACAACGCTTACAGTTTCTGTTTTCCCTCGACAAACGTCATGTGTTGACTGCTTCGTTTATTGCTTTCTTTGCTGGCAATAAGAATCATGAAGGATAACTTATGGCTTTTGTAGAGACAGTCGCT
>JACMIJ010000080.1:4046-19978 GCA_014805365.1 Koerneria luziae | reverse complement strand
CTGCTTCGTTTATTGCTTTCTTTGCTGGCAATAAGAATCATGAAGGATAACTTATGGCTTTTGTAGAGACAGTCGCTATAAACATTCAACGTAGACGTTACCTGTTTATTAACTTTCTGCAGTTGTATCCAATGTGCACGTGCGAGATCGCTTCCCTCAATGAGGATCTCTTCTTCGAATTCGGCGATTCCATCGTCCACAGAATGAGTTCGAGTGGAATCCGAGGCGATCGACGACGATGCATTCTCCCGTTGAGAGTCGTCCTCGGTCATCTGATTCTGTTGTGGTTCGGATTAATGTAGCAATAAGTGCTGCTGTCCAGATAAGGAGCGAACACTTATCACTGACAATGAGATGAGGCAACGGTAAAGCAAAAGATGCCGAGACTGAGTTCTCAACTATCGAAATGCGACATATCCGTTGCACGTATAAGGAGGAGCTTCGTTTCATAATTGATTCAAAAGGGGACGTACCTCCCGATATTCGTGGTACATGTGGCGTCTATCCATCCGGTGCCTTCTCTAATGCCCGTTTCACTCCTTGAAGAGAAATAGCTCGCCAATTGAGGAGAGATCGGAGATGCAGTGGAATAGCGTGTAATGAGTAGATGACTGACACGCAATATGCATACGTCGACGGTGAAGGGAGTGTCGCTTGTGCAAGGGAACCTCGTGAGGTTTTGACGACGACTTCGCGAGGTTGCGTGTGTCCCTCTCGACCGTAACATCACAATCGAGAATGACAATGCAGCGAATGTTTTGCTCTGACTAGTTTTGTTGCAGGAAGTACACTGGCAACGCTTTTTGGGGTGCACTAATTACCGCCAATCAATAACGGTATTAATGGTTCGGGATGATCACCGGAAGTGCTATAATTGCCCGTCAATCACTGCCAGTGGGGTTTTCGGCTACTTTGATCACGACATTCATTCTCCCATAGAGCGCGTGTTTGACGAACATGGAGCTTCAGAATTTACTGTAACTCAGCTGTTCAAAACTTTGTTCTTGTTATTTTTTTCGAGCATTCTAACTCAAGATATTGGATTGTTTCCGTCCTAGGTTGCTTCCAGTTGTCTTGGCATTCACAGTAATATAATAGTGCGAATTACTGGAGAGGTGTGCGTGATATGTTTGTATATTTGTTCTCGATGAAGGAAAACCTCGAAAGCAAATGGAAGGAGAAATGTGTATGTGTTCCGGAGGGCGTCGTCGCATGCAGATAAGACACACATTTGGTCATTATGCCTACGTGGATTCCTTTTATGGGCAATCATGGTCGTTTTGGTCCGATTGGGCTCTCTATTGTATCTTGTTAGCCGCTGGGCTCTTTATACTAACTTCTTTTTATGGTCCATTGCCCATTCTGGGCACATTTGGCCACGTTGGTGTGTCCATAGTTACGGATGGGCTTTCAGTTGCCTGGATGGGACAATGCATTTGTTATCGAGGAGTCGATCGGACCATTCGCATAATCTTCATCTAATTTGTATGGAGAGCGTTTGATCGATTTCTGTTTATTTTGTCGTTTCGCTATCATATCAGTGAGTGTCGGCAGACAGTGCTGCGGGTTGTACAGTATGTGAATCACTGCCCTCCATGGGTACTCGATGTTTTCAATCATTCGCTCCGTTACGTGTTCTGTTTTGGCCCCTTGTCTGTTCTTACTTTTCACTTGTTATACTTGTACACTGTTATCTTGTGTTATTTCGATAAGGTGTGGTCTTAT
The DNA here is from genome assembly GCA_014805365.1 of Koerneria luziae. NCBI lineage: Eukaryota > Metazoa > Nematoda > Chromadorea > Rhabditida > Neodiplogasteridae > Koerneria > Koerneria luziae. The sequence goes on along the minus strand of JACMIJ010000080.1, from coordinate 18,253 downwards.
TCCTCTGACAGCATTAGCATAGACATGTGACAGTGCTTGCTATGTGTTGGGATAGGTTCATTTCCTGGTACTGTCGAGTACCTCGTTTATTGTCACTCGAGTCTGCTTTCCATTTCCTTCTCTATTGACACCACATTGATCCTGCGTGATAAGATCATGAGGTTTATCTTTGGCAGGCTGTCAGGTTCTGATTGCGAGACTGTAAGGTGTTTATTGTTAATCAGAACTGTGGTTCTTGCGATCGGAATCTCTTTGTTCTTGTGTACATTGAGAGTAGTTGTGGTAACGAGGGACACCGTTGTCACCTTGTTGGTATTGTGTTGTGTTTGTTGGTCCGAACCAACTTTCTCCCTCTCGATCGATTGGGGACACATTCCCTCGTGGGGGATAACCTCATTTCGCATACCTGGCCTGTTCTGTTTCTCTTCGTGTTAACTGTGGGTGATATGGTGATGATAGAGAATGAGCGAGTGAGGAGGCGAAGAAGATGAGTCGGGAAGTCGACGAACTCAAGGCAAGCTGGCAGCTCAATCTTCTCACGCTAATTCTTTCCAAATTGTTTTTATATATTTTTTGTTCTGAAAATACTCACCATATGATCGTAGCCAGCAATGACATTTGCTTATTGCTAAGGAGTTGAGTTTATGATTTTTTTCTTTACATTTTTTTCAAGTTGGTTTACTTAGTTCTTATTTTAGAAGGAGCTGAAGTCGAAAAGTTCGGAAGTTGATCAGCTGAAGAAGAAAGTAGCATCGGCCGAGAGAGACAAGTACGTGTTTTTTCCATATTTATATTATTTCATATGTCCACCTTATAATGCTATGTTATTCATTTTGCTGTTGTTTATATTACCATCAGCTTCTTTCTATCTTTTGTCTATTGTTCTTCTATCTTTTATCATTCTTCTATCCAATATTGAGCTTGTTGCTAGTGTCTTTGCTTCATCTGGTTTTATGTGTTTTGCAACACGATTCCCCTGCCTTGCTCTGGTTACAGCCTGGCAATTATAGCCCCTTTCCATTGCTCCACTTGCCCTATGGTGCCCCCTCCTCCTTCATACTTGCTACCCAGCTCTCAGTTAGAGGATTAGTTTATCCGAATGACAAACACAGCTTTATCTGGGAACTCTCTTCCCGGTGCATTTTATTGCGCAATGACTCACACCTTGATAGGCTTGACCCTCCACGCATGATACCGTATCTCCTCGTATCACTGCTCATCCACTCATTCATCCTACTTCCACTATTTTTCTTCTCTTGGTCAACAGTCACTTGCACTAGAGTATTGGGAGGTGATACAAGAGAAACCTCTACATTGAACATTTAAAAACATGCATTTTAACTGTAAGAAGCTCTGTCATTGAAGAAAGGCTTTACAATTAGAACGAAGCAATTACACCCAATCACGCATACGAAGACCTTTTACTGAGCTACATTGCTGGTTTTAAAAAATCATTGAAAGAGAATTTTTATTTGAATGTTGTTGATGTGCAGTTTGATGATTTTTGTTTTTGAGGGCACAATGGGACATCCAGAAGCGTCAATTGGAGTCTCGCATGCCTTCCGATGTCCAGATGTTGATGAGCCAGAAGAAGGAATTGACAATGCAATTGGACCGAGAACAATCAGAGAAACACGAACTATTTCTACAGGTATGGAAGATATATCAATATTGTTTTGATTCCTAAGAATATACTTGTTCCGTAAGCAGTATTGATGATTCTTATGATTTGCGATGCTTTTGGTTCCTTTCTATTTAGATCGTTCACCTAGTTGTCTCTGCGTTTTTACAATAGCACAGATATGGATTATGACGTAGATTGTAGGTGTAATCTGGAATGAGATAAGGAACAGGATAATGGATACAAGCGAGGCCACCAGACACCCATCACACTCTTTGTTCCACACCAGCATATGTATATAAAATGTGGACTTTGGACAGTGTAGTTGACAATGGGATTTTGTATTCTAGCAATAAGGACAAGTGTGAGTTCTATCAAATTCGTTTGCAACACTATAACCCTCTGTGACAGCATATATGACTGTGACAGCATATATGACACGATATGCTTTTTTTCTAATCAAAACACCTGATCTCACAATTAGTTAGTATTTGTTATTCAAAAACATCATTATTCTTTCGTTTCAATACTTGGACTATAAAGAAACTGTTTTATTGATCATTTGTGAAAGTTTATGTGAATGTGACAGTTTCTTACAAATGCGGGAAGGGCATTCCATGCAATAATATGGCACGTGGTTGTGATTTCTTAATTCTTTAAATCGATACAATATACAACATTTTACTGGTTTCAATTCGCCTTACTATGGGCACTCATGAATTTATCCTTTCGATCATTTCTTATCTGAAGCAACCAAGACATATTCGCTATCTACTGTACTTTTGTAGGTTATCTTTTTTCTGTTAGTATTACGGTATGCTTGCAGATCAACTCTCTGATCGCACAAGTGGCGGAATTCCAAAGAGAGACGTCCGATGCGAAATCATTGTCCGCCGTCCAAGCTGAGAATGAGAATCTGGCACGACAATTGGATGAAGAACGAAGGGAAAAGAAGAGGGAAAAGGAGGAAAAAGACATCCAAAAGGCAACATTTGACATCGAAAAGAAGAAAATAACTGCCGAAGTGGCAGAACTCCAGAAGGAACTGACTGCCAAATCTGCTGCTCTCCAGAGTGTCATGCTCGCCAAACAGGTAATGTCTTCACTCCACTACTTACATTTCTTGTTGTTGTTCTTTTTCTTTTACTTCTGTTGGATATTGTTGTCAGTAGAAAAAGACCGTCCTTGCTAACAACAGGAAATAGTAATACTAACAGGAGCAATTGATGGTGTACACGTTGCACCGGATCGAATTGTCATAATAGGAAGGGGGTGATAAATGGTGCAATGCGCCATATGCGTATGTGATACATTGTGTTGGGCTGACTCCGTTCCATCGGTTTCACTTTGTTTTCGATCAATGGCAAGTATTCCATTTTGAAGTATTTCCGTGGCTTCTCTGTGGGGGGTCTTTGTTAGGGTGACAGCTCTGATAGACGATTTTGCTTTGACAAAGTACGTCTAGGAAGACGACATTTGAAGGATTTTTTTCTTTTTTATGAGACGGAAAATTTGTTGCCAACTTTTGTAAGGCACTTTCCATGGTGATGTTAGTTGTGCGTCTAATTGGAATGCCTTCAGGAGCCGAACACAGCTGAGATCGAGAGATTGAAGGGAGAAGTGGAGAAGGCGAGGAGGGAGAACAGTCTGCTCGAACAGAGGATACGCGATGTCGAGATGGAGACAAGGTGTGACATTTGAACTGCGGACTGACTATGGCACTCTTCGATATTCTGACAATTGTGACAATTGTGTGCAGGGCATCCACGTCATCCGAATTGTCGTCCAAGTTTTCTCGAGAGAAAGAGGAATATGAGAGGAGGATCGAAGATGTGGAGGACCGATTGAGAAGGGAAAAAGAGGAAGTGGATGCGATCAGGAGGACGCGCGAGGTACCCTCACTCTATTCTCTGCTTCTACGCTCACATTTTGACGATTTTCAAAATTGATTACACTGGTGCTGAAAAAAACTTGAAATAATGCTTTTATTTAGAACGAAAAGAGCTCATACGAAAGGAAGATCGAACAGATGAATGCTGATCTAGAGGTAAGATGAATCCTTTAACTCTTTGCTAACAACAAGAGAGAGTTAAGAACAGTTTTTACTCGTCATTGGAAGATTTTTTGATGGATTTCTTGATGTGCTAGACACTTTGGAAAATTGAAAGCTAGTGGATCTCACCGAACCCGGGCTGATACTTTCCTGGTTAGATTACCGCTATTGTACACGATATGATTCCGTTGGGATGGCGCCTTGGTGGGGCATGTTACTGTCCCCCATGAACGCATCCATGAGAAGAGAGAGAGAGAGAGAGAGAGAGAGAGTCGAGCTCCTGATTACTGGAGTTCGATTCAACAACCTCACCAGAAAGAGTTTCGTTGTTTAATGTAAGTATAAGAGGCAAATCTGAGTATGTTTGCAAGCTGATCTTATTGTTGGTTGTACATTCCAGGAGTATTCTCGGAAAACCCAAACCGGAAATGAATTAGCGAATTCTTTACAGAAGAGGGTGGAACTTTTACAATCATCAGCTGGTGAACAAGTTCGTTTTTCTGTCTTTTGGTATAACTCATCAGCTGCAATGTGTTTGGTATACATGAATAGATGTGAACGTTCGAAACGCAGATTGCGTTCACTGTTATAACGTGTACGCTGGGAAAGCAGGGCTAACACATTACCTTTTTTATTTTATTTTATCTTAGACGGATAAACTAAGAGAAGAATATTCGTCGGCGCTCCAGAAGATTTCTCAACAGGATATTGAGATTCAGCAGTTGGAATCAAAGTATAGGGTACGTTGTCGTTTTCTCCATTTCAAAGATCTTTTGTTAATGTATTTTATTTAGAAAAAGTTGGATGAAACGAGCAAATTGGAGGAGAATTTGAGGCATGAGATCAGAACATTGAAGGAGGAGAAAGAAGAAAGTGCGAGGAAAGCAAGAGCCGCCGAGGAAACTGTGTAATTATTTTGAGAATACTGGATGTCTTTCTTCCGAATCTTTACTATGACCAAGTAGTTGCATTTCATGTTTTGATGATCATAAATGAGGAACTCATACTGACGTTTCTCTAAAGCGATGTCGTTTTTCAGCTCTCAATTGGTAACTGAGGCGAATGCTCTCCAAGCAGAAAAGCAGAAGATCCACGAAAAGATGGAGATTCTCGAGAGACAGGTACAAACCACTTCGGTTCAATTCACATTTTCTTCGATATTTGAATTGATGTTTCGCACGTATTTGAAATTATGTGTTCGGTTGCATTTGCAATAACTAATAACACATGTGCTTATGATATAGTTAGAAAAGCTGGCAATGCGGCAATGCGTTGTTGTACGATCACATAAATGAAGTGACTCATAATTTCTAATTGTAAGAGGTATTTGGCAAAGTTTGATACCAGTTGTAAACTGACAACAAGGGCAACTCTCACATCCAACTATACCGATTTCCATTCAGTTATCTGATTCTGAGTCGGAAAAGAAGAAGTTGGGTGCTCGCGAGAGCGTCCACGACGAGCTCATGACGTTGGTTGGTTCGCTCAAGACGGCCAGGGAACAGAATGAGTTTGTTATTTTCTATTCACATTGCTACCATAGACCTTCTTATGTCTTTCTTCATAGATCAGCGTCTGTTTCTGCTCGTGCATTTACTCGTTTGCTATTCGCTGCAAGATAATGTTTAGGGAATTGCAACGGGAATTGTCACAATTGCACGGAGAGTTGAATGAGACGAAAGAGGAATGCGAACAGTTGAATGAGGAACTCAGGGCGACTGTCGATGAGATGAATATGTGGAAGGAGAAGGCAGAGGGAGACGAGAAGGAGGACAGGAACAGGTCGGCAGAGGCAGCGAAGCATTACTTGATATCGGGGAGAATGTTACAATAATTACAAATAGTTATTGTTATAATAATAACAATAATTGTTTGTCCTATGTCTTTGACAGTTTCTCGCTACCTGTCATGATACACTTCATGTTTACAAGTAACGGGTTCGATGAGATTGGGTTACGGTAATGTTATTGCAGGGAGGAATCGCTTCGTGCGAAATTGGATTCGATGGTTCGTGAAGCAGAGGCATCCCATAAGGCGATCGCGATATTGGAAGATGAGAAGATGAGGATCCAAAGGGAAGCCGAAGAGGATCGGGAGAGATTGTCCGAACAGGCAGCCAAGGCGCGACAGGAATCCACTCTTCTCCATGCCGAGGTTCCTTGTTGTTAGTGTGCGATTGTTTTAGTCTGAATTGACTTTAAGGTTTTTTTTATTTTCAAATATCATAATACAATAAAATGATCGAATTCAGATGTCGTCGTTGAATCTGAAGCTAAAAGAAGCTTCGAATAAGTCGAAGAAAGATGGAAATGTGATAGAAGAAATGCAACAAAGAATCGATGCCCTTGTCGCGGAACAAGAGAAGAGCAATGGAAAGGTTATACTTACTGCATTACTAATTTACATTTATTTTCTTGTATAAATTCAAAATATATTATAGAATAATTATGTTTTTCCCGTCAGTTATTTCACATGTCAATGCTGTCGGGTTTTTCTGCGCTTTTCACACTAACAATAAGTTTATAGGCAGCCGAAGATGAAGTGGAGAAGCAGAAGATGCGAGAGGCCGAGATGTTCTCCCGGAAGGTGAAACAACAATTGGAGGAACTCGAAATGGAACATGCGGTATGTGTATTCATTGTAACTAGTATATATACATACGTTGTATATCTCTACGATCTATCGGTTTTTTTGAATTATTCGCATATTGTTAGGAAGAAATGGCAATACAAGTTTGCTCTTTGCAGACGAAAGTGGAACAAATGGAGATCAAGCACGACGTGATGCAAAGGGAGGCTAATGATAAGGTAAGAAAAACCTATTCTGTCTTTCTATATTGTCGGCATTCATTACATACCAAGTATGACTTACTTTTATATGAAATGTTTATTTCACGTAACATCAATTTGATTATTGCCGTAGATAGACCAATGTGTATCGTTTCTATATTTCGAAAACGGGGTGACCCTCTAATGTAAGATACCGGGAGGGTGCTATGTGAAAAGTTATGCTCACAACCGGGGTGTGCTTCCAATTGCAAGGTTTCTCAAAACAGGACACCCCAGCGTTATCAATAACGTTGTTGTGATGTATGTTCTCATATGTTCTTTCATTGTTCAGCCAGATGAAGTTGATAGTTCTTCTTCTTCCGAACAGGCGAGTTGAGTATATCTCGTTGTGCATATTCTGTTGTATTATCATCCCATTCTTTGTTCATCGTTATTGGTTGACTGCCTGTATAATAGCAAGGTTGCCAAGTTGCTATTGATGGTATCCCTGATGGACAACACTTGCACATACTATGTCATCGAAGTGGTTGGCATGAGTTTCGTGGTGTCAAAGTGTTGTCGTCCCTTCATTTTATCCTTTTCCTCGTTTTCCAAATTCCATTTCAGCAACAGTATTCTTCGTGCATTTAAAGAAATTGACGTTTTTAAAGAACATAAATATTTGCAAATTTTTTTAGACGATTCTGAATGATCGTATTCTCTCAAAAACAATGGATGCATGTCTGTAATTTTTACATCAACGATTTTCGATTCCGGAATGTGTTCTCCACAGCGGGATCATCATGGGAAAAGTAGTTTATCCGACGAATTTTAATATTTGTCAAGAAAACTATCAAACTATTAAAGAATACTGTTCCAGATTGATGATCTCACTGAGAAGCTGAGGCTATCGAATTCGCGAATTCGCGAATTGGAGGATCGATTAGAGAGCATGGAAGAGAAAGAGAGGGATAAGATGCAAAGAATGCAGGCAGATAGGGAGAATCTTGAAAAGAAGGTTAGTGAGAATATGTATATAAAAGTATATGAATGTCATATGTTATGAGTAGGTCTAGAAACACTGTGTTACTCCCATTTCCTTCATTTTTTTCAAAAATATCTGATTGTTAGTTGAAGTCTGAGCTTGATTATATCTCATTGGAACTATGTTGACTATGTAAAATATTGTGACATTTAAACATTGAAGGTGTTTGTTGTGGTGTTGTTAGCGTTTCCAATGTTCAGACGACCGCGTTGTCCCTGGAAAACAGTTCGTTGGTATCGGAGATGGGATCCATTCGAGAACATTCGGAGAGGGAGAAGATGCGAATGATTCAAATCGAGGGGCAATTGAAGGATATGGAAGTCAATCGGAAGAAACTCGAAGACACCATCGAGGAAATGGAGAGAGAACTCAAGCACAAGGAGAATAATATTGAACGGTATGTGAGGAGAAGCTAATCGTACCGTATCCATGTATGGAGCTAATAGACGATGATCCATGTGCAGTAACTGGGTGTGATACTTTTGCTCTGCGTGCACCAGCTTTTTCTTTATTTCTAGTTGTAACACATAGCAAAAGATAGCACAACGTATACAATAGTATGCTTACGGTTTTGTATGTTCAATCTTTTTTTATGTAGCACACACTCTCTCTCCTCTCTCTGTATATGTAGTGCAAAAACGCAAATGTTTTAATTTGATAATTTGAAATGGGTTGACAATGTGTTTGCATGTGCAGATCGAACTCGTATGAACTGGAGAGTCTCCGGAGTTCGTTGGATTCGGAGAAGAAAGAGAGATCGCGACTGGAGGGATTATTGCGTGGAATGGAGGAGTCACGGTGAGCATCTCCTTCTATTTACCGTCTCTGACCTATGCCAAGACCATTGTGCACATCCACTAGACTGCTTTCACTTATGGTTATTATGTCATTTACAAGAAGTAATCAACTGATAACACAATATCTCTTCACATTCAAAATGGGGTTTCATACTGCATCGCATGAATTCCTCTGTTCAGATCGAACGGTTTCTCTCCGAATCACAATTCTTCCTCATCTGATTCTGATATGTCAACACATCGCATATCCGAACTCGAAGCCGAGATTGCCAAGTTTGTCCTTATTACCTAATTTTAACATGAACATGGGGAAGTTATACTGCTATTTATATGAAACACTATTTGAAGTTTTTATTACCAGTACGTTTTTGTATTATCTGTCGTCCTCCCACTACTTATATCTAATCCAATATTATGACAATTTTTTGAGGTATTGTATTTTTGAGTAATTTAGCCTCTCGATGGCCCCTTTTTTCGAACGAGTTGTTGAGGCGGACGTGTGACTGGGAGTGTCGGGAGAGGGATTACGGTAGATAGCGGGTAGAAACTGGATGGTGGAGTCAATGAATAGAGTGTGACTGTCGCCGGTTGAATTGAATGGCAGAGGGGAAAGTGCATGCGAAGGGTCGACATTGTTCCTATCACAGAATATGCCCACAGGGACCAGACAGACATGACGGTGGAGGTGGGAGGGCACTGGGAGGGAGAGCAATGGAGAACTACCCAGTTAGAGTCATCAACACATTGTTTCTGTTCTTTTAGTAGACCAGGCTAACAAATAATAAAAACATGACATATCAGGAGAAGTACAATGGACTGCGGGCTGGCTGAATTATAAGAAAAGTTACTTCTGACTTATTACACTAGAAATTGCTCGAGTCAGATGTGTCTCGGGTGTAGTGTCCGCGAACTTCTTGTTGAAGTAGAGGTGGCAGGAAAGGTATTTGTGGCATAAGTGGTACTAATGGTACTAATGGCATTATCCTTGTGGGTGGTCCGGATGAGTTGTTGGCAGAAAGGTGTTTTGTGTGTGTTTGTCGTCGTTCCATCGACCCCTTGACCTGGTGGAGAGAGTTGGAGATAATTGAATGGAAGACACACAGCATATTGTCTGAACAATGCAAGGAGGAAACTCATTCCGGGTACAACGGAGACCAGCTGAAACACCTCACAGACTGTTCAGTACCCTAACAATATGTTATCATCGAACCATTCAAAGGATGAGTGGCAGGACTTTTAGAATTAGGGCTTAAGGGAGCTCTTTCTTCAGTATCATTGATAACTAATGAAAGTTGCTTTTAATACCCAGTGGTCCCCGAGATATAGGCGTTTTCTTGACAAATGAATGCAAGACTTTTGAGACATTGAATATTATGACTGTGAATGAATGGCGACAACAGGAGGTATAAAAAAGTATACAAGTTATGCAGTCAATTACTAGCTGTGAAAAATGTGCATATTCTTCAAATCATCAATACTGTTTTATTGCCTGCTGAAATTTCAAAAATGCGGACAATATGCCCTTGCCACTCATCCTTCAAGGCATTACAGAATTGAATATTCAAAGGGGATGGCCGGTGGTCTGATCAGAAGAAAGTTCATGGTGCTTTACACCTAGTTTACTAAGGTTTAAAGGGATTTTGTCAGGATGATCCGTACCATATCATCAGTTATCTCTCTCTTTCTTCCTTCTCTCTCCATTATCACCACATTTTCCGGTTTCTGTCTGTCCGTCTAATTCTCTTATTGTTAGTCTTCTGGATGACGGAAGTTCTCATTAGGAAAGCAAAAGAAAGTGATAGATGGTTATTCGCCCACTCGAAAGTCCGACGGCCTTCGCAGGACAATTTGACACTTGACGCTTTGCTCTGCTTTTTGCAGCTTACAAGAGACATACTCGAGCAAAGAAGCAAAGAAGGCCTGTAACGTACCATCACTGTGACTTCACGCGATTAAATCCAAACCTTAGAGTAGAATGGTAGAAATGTGAATGATGGTCCCATTAGTGTATGGGTAAAGATGAGTATTATGAATATGGAAGGTGCCGACCTTCGTGGTTCTATTGCGGGTGTCGCCCTTTTATGGCCGAGATTCCCATTTCGTGTGGTAATAATGGCTTGTTCCAAAAGCGGGCGCACATCGTTTTATGGATGGCGCACACGCAATGAAACACGTTGGATCTCGTCCTTCTTTCTCTTGTGCTTGATCCTCGACCGTTTCGAGTAAACGGTAATTGGATAGCCTCCCAAATACGGTCGGATGGCGGCCGCCCTTTAGAAATATGGCACGTAATCCGGTCGAAACCCGGTGGCAAGTCAAACAAAACGGTGATTGAGTGATTGTTTTCAGAAAGGAGCGTATCATCAACGTGTTGCGAAGAAAGATTCATACACAACAGCTGCCGTTGTTGTGACCAAATACTGACACAGAATGGGTCCACGACGAGTGCCTTCGGTAGATTGCGACTAGTCCCGTCCCCTTGTTACTCCGTTCTTCCATTGCTTTCCTCCCTTGTTATCCCCTTCCTTGTTACCATATCCCATTGCTTTCCCGTGTCCCTTGTTACCTACTGTCCCTTCCCTGTTCCCTCTTGCCGTTTCATCACTCGCTCACTACACACATATATAGATACATATAATATATTTATTATAAATGTAAATGAATGAATAAATGTGATATATATAATAGTTGTTGAATGTCAGAATGGGTGTCCAGTTCCCTTCCCCCTCCATTACCTCTCATTCCATCAATATCGTGTCCCGTTTTCCTTCTTCCTTCTAGTTCTCGTCCTCCTTTCCCTTCTTCCTTGTTCTCTCTCCCCTTACATTCCTCCCTTGTTTCCTTAGTTGGGGTCCTCTTCTCACCTCTCCCGTGTTTGGAGTCCATCCCACACTCAACACCCTCTTCTATCCTCCACTAGACAACAAGTCATCTCTCACCCGTCTGGATTACGGTACCGGTTGAATGAGGTACCCGCTTCTCGGTGGTAACCGGCCCGTAGGTACCTCTCGGCTACCCGTCCCGAGTTGCCCCCTGGTCGTATATTCGTATATGATGGACGCTCTTTGAGACAGTGGATATCGCCCCGCTTCCCTCTGTTTGCTCTACACGTTGAGTATTATTCGACGATGAGAGCATGTGAAATGCGGAGAGACGCAGACAGTCAGACACATTGAGGAGGGGAGCACGAGAAAAGACTGTCGAGAGAGAGTAATAATGGGGACGAACTAATCCTGACAGTCGAATGCAGGAGAAAGGTTACGGTAGATGGTGGTGTGGGCTTGATATGCGAGAAATGGGAAAAAACGGAAACACGGAGTACGATATGAAGAGGAATACGTGAGAAGGTATGGGCAAGAAATGAAGTGACACGGTCGTGCTCGATCAGGAGCCGACCGCGACGCAGCCAGTCGGCGTCGCCTGCAGAATGCATGTCTGGCCCCGGCCACACCCATCTTTTGTATACATTTCACGCTCATCTACTATTTTACAAATATTTGATTTCTTCCCATACACATATTTGCCCCTCGTACACACAACACAGCCACTCTATGTATGTTTTCTTGGTGTGGGAACCGGGGAATCCCCCTCCACAGATGGACGCATGGAACACCACGTGGTAGAGGAGAAGTGCCAGATGGAGTGCCATCCATTGTGGCACTGCAAAGTGGCACCACAGAACACCATCGGAGGAGTCGAACATCTCGTTCCCAGACAACGGCGAGGCTGATTGGATAATGCATTTACATACCAAGTGGTATATGGCATATGGTGGGGGACATGAGACGTTGATTTGTTTGAACGGTTTGCAGATTTACAGAAGTACAGTAAATAAGATAAGTTGCCCACTCAATAAAGAGTGGTTTATCGTTTGGTGTCCGGAACAGAGAAGCATGAGTGATGTCATCCTGTCATTTAGGGCGCGGCGTCCTAATGGCGCCGGGAGGGAATCCCCTTCCTGGTCTAATCAGCACATGTCAGAATGTGAGATGAGTTCTCTTCTCTTCGGCTCATTTCTCACCAGATCGTTTTATAAAAGTAAAGGCCGCTTTTTTGTTGAACGATTTCGTTGGCGAAGTGTGCCCATCTCTCTCTTTTTGCCCTCCTTCCTGTCATTTTTTCCACTTTTATCATATTACCATGTTTCCTGTTCGTTTCTTTTTCTCTTTTCCGTCATGAATCTGCACTTGTCATCGTCGCTTCTTCCTCCAGCTGATGTGTATTGTCAGCTCTTCTGGACTAGTCGCCCTCATAGTGAATTCCTATCCTCCCTGACCTCCTCTCCATCTTCTCCCTTTCTTCAATCTCTTCTTCTCTTGCCAACTTGCAGCCCACGAACTTCTTCTTGATCCTTCTTATCTCCCTTTCCTTCGTTCATCTTGTGTTACGGCATCTCAAGAGCCCTCGAAGTTCTTTGTCGGTGAGGGTTACTCCATCCTCCTTCTCCTCTTGCTGCTTCCTTCCATCGCAGGTCAGGGTGAGGACACAATAAGGGGTAAGGGGTTATGTATACACAGGAAACTCTTGAGATGCTACTGGACAATAGGCACCTGTGGGGCAGGCGCCACGCGACACGCTCTCCGTTTGGTCATATCTGCGACACACCGTACTCTCAATATTATTATTCATTTATCCAATCAGAATGCATGGCATACAACATATAAATAATCACTATTAAATTTCTCAACATCATAATAACACGACGATATCAGGGAAAAGTAAGAATAAGAATTGGCGCAAATTCCCTATTCAAAGTGAGAGGGAAGAGAAGAGTGAGGGGGAAACCTGAAAAACATCGGAGAATTTAAGTGATGTTCGTATAAAATGATGACAAAAATGGCACAACAAAACAAAAAAGAAACAATGGAAAAGAATCAGTCTAATATGAAGGAAGAATGCGGACGAATGAGTGAAATCACTGTGAAATCAATAATAATATTAGTAAAATGCATGGTATGAGAGGCTGATTATGGGCGAATGAATATTGCGAGATAGACCGGACATATTGTGCATTTCGAAGGAGAGGCACGACGAGGAAGGCGATTCGAACCGTCAACACAAACATGTATATACAACAGACTTGCTCTCTATCACAAATTCGCCGCCGAATGCGGGTTCGTCGAACTGCAACACAACGCTTAGCATGCGATGCGGTCGCCGTGCGGTCGCCATGCGGTCGACGGACACTTCATTCTGCTATTGCTTCCTACTATTCCTCTTGCTATTTCCTATTGAAATATCTCAAACGATTAGACGACTACAGTTCATCAACAACATGAATTTCTTGCATTTTACTGAAAACAAAACTTGCATTACAATATTAATCTGTAAACGTTTCTGCGTTTTCCTCTTCAGCTTTAAGCTGCTAGGAATGGCACACAAAAAGCTCTTGCACAGAGTAATCGATGCGCGAAAGAGCTGCATCGCCTTTGTCAACAGAGCGCGTTATCCACAAAGAAATAACCAAGTTCGTACCTACCTGTACAACGTATTGTACGAGGAATAATCATTGTTGGCCAACTGATACATATTGCTCCCGTACATCGCAGTCGTGTTGTAATCGAACACACCCTGAACAACGTGGATGACGCTGATTGGGAAGATATCCCTTACCTTGTTGCCAGTGCTGTCCATCAAAGAGTTTATGTTGAACTGCGATAATGCTGGAAGCGTGGTTCCTGAGGTGAAATCCGCGGTCGGGTAGACGTATCCATACGGTACCTGAATCAAGGCGTTTACTCTGCAATAAGTGGGAGAACCGCTCTAATAGTCTAATGACACCATCAAAACAATGGAATGCAAGTGCCAAGGTGTGAGACTTCCCGAGGATGTGCTCATTGCCAAACAATGTTATGCACACATAATTAGTGGCAACCAGCGGAAACGGTCTGAATACACCCTGTAAATGGTGTCATTCCACTAT
>JACMIJ010000079.1:0-32563 GCA_014805365.1 Koerneria luziae | reverse complement strand
CACCACGAGAGATCATGATAATTGCGCTGCACACTCACCATATGTGCAGGAACTATGATATGTCTGGTACGATGCCTAGATTCACAGCTTCCTTGCACCAACAAATGTAATGTAAGAAGAATAACTGTTAGGAAAGCATACAATGATCTTGAGAAAGATTACTGTCATCAAAATGTTCCTTTTGAGTTTTATATGTTGGTCAATTTTTGACAACGAGGTTTCCGCGATGCTTGTGTGTTTCTCTTGTTGTCTACCGCATAGTTGTTGAATGCTCCTCTTCATTCATTGTTGTCTGGATTTATGAATCGGCTGGTATGTGTGCCAACAACGAGAGTTGTGTTTGTTCCATTAATCATGACGAACCAGTTCGTCTGTTGAACACCGATTGAGAAGAGTAGCGCCAGCTCATCGTTGTTAATCATCATTCCTCCGAATCTCTTATTCCACTGAATGCTAAAGATCATTCACAACTTTTCTGTTTCTCAGCAATATTTGTCGTACGAGTCCTTTCCCGTGTTGATGCTCTGAACGCCTTCGGCTGTCATTCCCAACAACATATCATTCTCACGGAAGTATCCCGGCGTCTTCGTTCCCATTGGAATGCTATGTTGATGTGCATGGATCGGTTTCGAGCAGCTTCTATCTCCTGGCTTGAGTTGTCCTCCCGCCTGGAGTAGTGTCTTTCTCCTCCACACTTGGTTTCCGCAAAAGAAACAGCCAATTCACACCCTACGAGGGTGGACACACGCAAGATTGCACACATACGCACCCTCACTCTCGGCCACCAACCACCTTCTTTTGCCATTTAAAGGCGACGGCCAATTATTCGTGAATCTCAGCTTTACTGCTTCATGGTTATGTGTTCCTCACAGTGTGTTCATGTGCATTTATCTAGATTGACGCATTACCAAGGTACGTCTTATGTAACTCGTAGTGAGGTTTTACGAACTGGATTCCAGGTTTCACTTGAACAGAATCTTATTCTAAAGACTAGCTGTTCAGAAAAAGTGCAACTCATTGTCGATGCTGTTCTAACCTTCCGAGTAATTTATGGTGTCGTCACGTTCTCTCTCATTTAATCAGTTCTTCTTGATCTTCCACCTTTCTTGGTTCCTGTGGTTGAGAAAAACATGGCCAATGTCGAGCTTCTCCTTCTTTAAGCAGATGCGATAATCTGCAGAAATTTGTTAATCCGCGCATAAGGAAAGTGTGTGTGGCGTCGGAATAGATTATTTGTGTGCCGACATGTTTTCTTGATGATGGCGTGTGCCCAAGAAGCGCAGATATTCATCCCAATCCGTACTTCTCAAGTTCTATCTTCCACTTTCATACTCTTTTTGGGTTCTTTTTTGAAGTATTTGGTTGCAGGCTTTCATTGTTAGTTCTTCCTTTCTATGAAACGTATGTTATAATACATCTAACTGCTCACACTTTCAGTGGTGTTGCTGTTGCATATGCACAATGTTAGTTATTTCTCTCCTGCTCTCGGGTGTTAATTACCATATGGTGTATAGGGCTTGCTAACGGTGCCAATCTTGCCTTTCTTCTCTGCTCTTCCCCTTCCTCCTTTTCTTTGTATTGTTTCTTCTTTCTTTTCTCGGTGATGATGTATATATTATCAGACTAAGAACCGAGATTGTCAATATTAATTACAGTTTTGCTGAAATGTACAACTTATCCAAATATTACAGGAAACTGTCGGGCACCTCCACAGACGAAGAGGCCACTACTCTTGCGTTCAACATGCTGCAGATCAGTGACAACCTTTACGTTCTTGCATGAAAGATGACATGCTTTCTTGCCTTCTTCTCTGTTTCGGCCCTCTGCCTCTCTATTGTTCTCCATTCGTCTATGAGCTGTCGGTAGGATTATGCTAATTATTGTTTATGTTGAGGTTGCTGGAGGCATCTGTAGCTGTGGCTGTATGTTCCTATGGGGCAGCCGCCCTCCCATGTGTCCAGTATAAACTGGCACCTTCTTCATCTCCTGCCACCCTACCATCAGTGCATGTGTGTTGTGGCTGACCTGGGATGCTCTGGCTCTGCTCTTTTCATAATTAGGTTCCAGGTTAATCGCTGTCCTCCGTAATCCAAGCAATCGCAGTGAAAAGCCTTCCGGCAACTTGGTCGGTAGCCTTATTCGGACCATCTGCGATGCTCGTTGTTCATAAGTTCTTAGATGAAAAGTGTCTTCTTCTTTGTATTCATAACAATCCTAGGTCAGTTGAAAAGAACTGCCTAAGATAGCATCCATCTGTTAACCTATGTTCCTCTGAGCCACATATCTAGTAAGCATACTGTTCCACAGCCTCTTCCCTCGGTTTCCCTGTCCCGTAGGGATCTGCTCGCATATGCATGCGCTTGAAACTTTCATCGTTCGTACGCATTTTTTGTTCACTTCAATAGTGAGTACTTCTACTCGCTCGATGAGACACGGATTTGTATGCAGCAGGAACGAACGGTTTTATAGCGGTCATGTGATCATCGGTGCATGTGATTATTATTACCAGTTCCATTCGGAGCAGATTGTTGATGTCGAAGATGGAAATGTAGAGAACGTGCGACACATGTGATGCCATGATCCCTTACCCTTCATATTTTGTTCCGATTGACGAACACTTGCATATAGCTGCCACTGGCATCATAGTCCTTTAACATATTGCTAGAAGCATCTAATCTATGCTCTTCTCAATCTATCTATATTCGCAAAAATATGCTTGAAAAAACGAAGAAGCATTCCTGGCTCACCACAGACCGTTCCATGACCATCGCATGACCCGTAGTGCATCTGTCTCTTATGTCACAGCAATCCACTGCGCACACATTTGAGTGGGAACACCTACGTGATTGTCTCCTCTCACCAGCCAGTCTTGTGTTTACCGGTCTTACTCGATATTATTCGTCTCGAAACCACTACTAAGTGCGACTCCCACGCTAAATACTCACGGATTGCAACAATTGTGTGCGTGCTTTTTTCAGTTCATCATAATGGTGATGATGAACGTGAAAAGAAAAACATTGTGTTGCCTACTCAAAGAGTTTTGTTTTATGCTGTGTTGTTGCTATCAGTTTAGTGGGATATACTGGTAACTTTGACATGGCTGCTCATACAATGTCTGGTAGGAAGAGCCTTTTCTAACGGGTTGGTTGGATGGAATTGCTTTCTGCTCCGGTGCAATCATTTTGTTGTCTACTTCTTGTGTGCGCGTCTCACTCTCAGCTGCCTCATTTAACTTGCAACATCTTTTCGTTAGCGTGTGAAACATTTCGTCGTCGTCGTCTTCTCGCTTCGAGCAAAGAGAGGCCCTTAGGCATTTCAAAGAGGAAAAAACTGCTGCTGCTGTATAAAGTGTTTCCGAGGAAGAATGCAGCGCATGAAATACTTTAGTAGAACTCGTACCCAGGCACTACATAATTGTGCATGCGAGAATGAAAACGGTGAGGATTATTTCAACGGGGAATTGCGGTGAGACGAAGACACTGTGACAGTAGAGAAGTCAGAACACAGTGATTCGCACGAACTTCTTTCGTTAGTAGCAGTAGTATTCCTTGTGTGTCCTCTAGACGAACAAAACAATTGATGAAGAAGGGCACTGCATGCGGAGTTGTTATGGATGTTCCAGGACACTTCCGTTCTTTTAAGTTTGTCGCGACGTTGTATATAATTAGGTCCATTAGTAAACTATCATACTTGGACAGGCAACATCTATGATACAGTTCTGTATAGAACAGTTTCTATGTAGTAACTAAGAAAACATTCCTTCTTATGGTTCTAAAGAAAAATTTCATTCATTATCGGACCTTTTATGTCTCAGTAGGTCTGGGCGTCGCTGCACCCTGTCCTCCCTTCTTCTACACATACACATGTCTACTATGAATGGGTGTTCTTGCACTATTAGTTCCAGGTGTGCCTTCCACTCAATGCATTTCTATGCACGCGCTCGCGTCAAAAATGGCGCCGTTTTGGCAAATTTAGCCCTGACAATGGAGCAATTCAGTGCACACCGCTGACTGGGTGAGAGTTACTTGGAGGTGCTTCTGAGCAACAAAGGGAACCAAATATACACCAATGTCTTCTTTTTGCGCCAACACATATGGAAGATCTTTCATATCTGCCATATGGAGCGAAAAAGAAGATCCGATATCAATATTGTTGGTCTGGTCCGGGATGGTCAGACGGCTCTTGAACATGCCCGATCCGTCTGTTACTTGTTTGAGCAGCTCTTGTTTCATTTGATGCAGCTTCCTTCCAGCCGGTGCGCACTTATCGAATCTGAAGCGATTTCTTTGCTTTTTAGTACTTGTTATTCGTTTTGTAACAAAACACGAGAAGAATGTTTGCCCCTCTTTTTATTAGAAATCGTAATGTGCCGCGCCTCAACAAGTTGGTGAAAAATAGCCTCGTTGAGTGTCATTCTGCATAGTAACATCCTGTCCTTTCTATACTCTTACTTTTTCTCTTCTTGATAGTATGGTTATTTTTGTTCCAGCTTCCATACTACGCTGTAGCTAAATAGTTGTCTTGAATACACTGTTCGTCGTCGGGCACGTTGTCCATTCCTGTGTTGATCTCGGCCTAATGTTCAATCCTTTTCTCCCATCTGTCTTGTTATCTTGTCCATTGTATGTGCATGATCATATCCACTGGCTACTCGATCATTTGGCTGGCACATTGTATCCTCCTCCTGCCGGCTTCTAATTGTTCGCCTGCTCGCTGATTTCGGTCCGGGATTAATTTCTCGCGCTTTCTCCTTCTTCCATTTTCACAATCATTCCATTACTTTGCTGCGACATACATGGTGTAGCGGGATTATTATCATTACTACTTGGTGCGGGCAGGCCAATTCTTTTCCTTCGGACCACCCATGAAGACGCAGGTCAACTTCGTCATATGCTAACAAGCTTGAGCACGGTTCAGTGCTCACCGGTGTGAGTGCCAATTTCCGAAGGCCGCCGTTACCAAGCGCTTTGCTTTTTATAGTTGAGTTCGGATGTGAATTATTGCCTACAACTCAATTCATTGTTCAGGGAGATTCTACTTTTGTCGCAATGAGCATCGGAAGACATTCAGTAGACCACACAGTTTAGTTCTATTTCCAGCAAAATACAGAAACATTAATCGCAACACAAACGAGAATTCCAAAGAAAACCGATTATGGTTGAGGCGGAACTCTCATATTGTTAGTTTGCCCATCAAGAGGGCATCCATACAAACACAAGGAGAGAGAGAGAGACCATCTCCTATTTACTCTGTGTTGTCCTCCGTTCAAGAAGATGCCCGAGAGGGAGAGGGTACACGGCGAGCTCCGCCCACTTCGGCCGAGGACGCGCCGTACACCGTCGGGGTGGCCACCAAAGAACTCAAGATCCTTTGTAACCTTTGTCTTTTACTGTTTACTTTGTTTACTATCATGCAGTAATTTGCATACCTAATCTCCCAGCTTACAGTAATTGCTTTGGAAGGGCACGTTTTCTACAATGTGTGCACTTTTTGCGTTGTATGTTATTTTCGTTACATTGGTTGTACCCCTTGTTGGCTGACTCAACATTTGCCGACGAAACAATGAATGATCACTCACCTCATTCAGCAATAAGTGGTCTTACCCCGAAAAAGAAAAGCAAGGCGCCGCCGGCCGCGATCCTGTTCTATCATAATCAATTAGATCGTCTTCCGTTAATCTCACTCTCGCTAATTTACGATTCCGCATATTCGATGCTTTTTCAATTATCGTCTCACTTGTGAACTGTTCGACAGAGTACTTCGAGAAACTGATGAATTTGTGCTTGCTTCTTGCCTACACCATCGCCAGTGAGACTGTCTTGCTGATTGCACTTTTCTCCCAATATATGTACAGTCGCATCAACCGGATATCCTCGTGATTGCACGTCAGCTGATTGGAAGATTGCGGTCGATTGTCTTATTCGAGAAGCGAACACGTGTATAATGGATGGTCTAAAACTTACCCAAGTTTTTGCAACTTTCACTAGCAGAACAGTTGCCACGGGCAGGTCATATATTTATTTATCTGTTTAACTATTTCAATGTGTTTTCCGCCAGTTTCGCTGTCCTGCATAAAAACAACCGGATGAATTATTTGCTATGCATCAGCCACTGCATTTCCATACATATCTCACTTGTTTTGCTTCCTTGTATGCACTTCTTCCCTTATCTGCATCTTCACGAATATTTTCTCTTCACTCACGGTTAAGAATTTGTTGTCGTTGTGACTCAGTATGAGAAACATCGTGATTGTTTTATGAGAAACAGTGTGATTGTTGTTCCACCCGGTATTCGTTATTTGGCAGGCGAAAGGTGAAAGTCCGTGAAGAATGTCGATGGAGGAATTCCCTCTCCATTCAGGCAAAGTCTCTGTCACTGAAATGATAGTACATAATTTTCATGTCCATTTTTTTACAATGATCGCGTCGGCGTTAATCCTATTACCGTTTTCCTCTCTGTCCGGTTGGTTGTTAATTCCTCGTCCAATCGTATGGTCGAGGCTGTTTTTATTTACTATTTTACTGGTCTCTTTCTACTCTACGCCAAATAGCAAAGTGATAGCTGCATTTCGTCTTTCTTTGGGTTTACTTGTTCTATTAGGTTTTGACTGTTGGAATATTTTTTATGTCTTTAAATGAATCTTTTTTTAACGTGAAACTTTTTCTTTCATTTCTACTTGCCCGTTGTATACACGTGTTTCACACCACCAGCCATTGTCTTTCGGGCGCGTCTTAGCATAACTAAGTTATTTTGCGCAGCGTGCGCTAAAAGGGCACTTTTTTCACGCGAAGAATCAGGAAGAGTATAGGAATGGGAACGATGAAGAAGGCTTGTCGCATTTTGTAGGTTCTCACGCTGTTTGTAAATTTAGCTTGTAAATTTACAAACAGCATCGTTTCTATTCGTGTGTAATCGCAGTGTGGGGCTGTTTACAGGGATATGCTAATGGTGGTCTGCCCTATCAATGGCACTTAGCGCACTTCTCATTCGCTCGAATTTCAAGCGTTCTGGTCGTTCGACAGGCTGCTTCTTGCACTCTGTACCGCGCTTCACCTTGACATTTGTGAATGGCAAGGCGATATGAAAAAGTGCGTTTTTGTACTGGGAAATTGTAAACAGCTCAACAACTGAACTTGACGGCATAAGATGATTGTTCTAAGTGATTTTTCTAAGCTGGAACACATATTCCTCAGCAGTTCCTTGATTGATACCATGGTGTTTGTTCTAATTGTCTTCCGTTTGTGATATCTGCAATGGTCCTTCTACCTGCATATCTATGCTCTACTCGATTTTCATTTCGCGTGGATACTTTTGTTTGCTCGATAAGCACTACAAGCCACGTATGTTGTTTGTTGCAGTGACTATGCGATTCTGAGTATGAGCTGAATGTTGCGCGATGACAAGTGTTCGCCTCCTTTATCTTCTCGTTGCCGTCCAACTAGGATGGACACAACTTGTCACGCACACCAAACGTAAGTTATCATTCCCTTTCCGTGCGATAGTGCACCTATTCCTTACATAAAAGTTGAAAGCAACAAACGCTCAGTGCGCTCCAAACGATTTGTCCGGTTCAAAATGAATGTTTCTGCAGAAGAATGTGTTTTGCTGCTAGCTGTTGGTTGCATTTGTTTCTGCGCCGGAGTGGCTCTCGATTAATCATTGGCCTGATTGTCGGATCCTCTTCATGCATCCGAATGTGTCGAGACATGTTTGTTCCCTGGAGACATTTGTGTGGATAACAGCATCCGTATGCGGGCAGATGATTGATATCGACGTGCGATTTGATTATGGACGAAGAAATGGAGGAGAGAGTGGACATCGCCTTGAAGGGGTGGCACTATCTCCTACTAGAGATGGCATTTCGCGGAAACAGTAGTACACACTTAGGAAACAAAGATATGAAACTATTGTTATTTTTGTGAAAGAATACTTTTTGGTAATACAGTCAAATAGTCCTTAGAGCGCGTACATTTCGATCAATAGATGTAAATTAAAGTTCTCCCGAATGGGTTTATGCTCTTGCAAGAGTCCCGATGGATCATTAGATGTAAAAACAGTAACTGTTATTTGAGCAAATAATGACGATAACGTTTCCGTTTCAGAGAGCTTCGACTTGCCATCGTTGATAATCTTCCCTACACAAATGTATCTGTCACGGAAGGCACCGAACAGTCTTTCGTGTCAGATCTCAGCCGGATGGAGTCAGTCGACACTCCACGACGTCAAATGGGTGAAGGACGGCGATTTGATCGACGAGAAACACGAATTGTTCAACGAAGTCGTCATCGATGGACCAACGTCAGTCTTACTTTGAAATACCATAAGCGATGTACATTGCTTACTTTTTGCATTCTCACAGTTTAATGTTTGCGGTCGAAACATACGTAGTAACAACATACTTGTGCAAGAATATCGCACTTTGGATGTATTCAAATATGTTTCATTATTGTCCCACTTCAGGATGGTCCTAAACAGCTCACGTCAGCAAGCCGAAGGAGAATATCAATGTTACGGCAACCTCGTCGGGGTGATCATCAGTAACAACCAACGCGTCAACACCAGCCTCATCTCACCGCCAATCAAACTCCGTCGTGCGAGAATCACCAAGTTCGATCGCGTCAGTGAAATTGTAAGTTGCCATTTCATGTATTCATTAGTTAACCCTTGTACAGTAGTCGGGAGCTCTGGTGTTCCATCAATTGTCATCATTCCATTCATTCGGCTTTGCCTGCCCGGGATCCCGGTCTCCACGTGAAACCGAAGCCTCATATCCGGCTTGACTCGATTAGCAGATAGGGTAGTTTCTTATTCGGCTGCTTCATCTGCTCCGTCGTCTCAACTCCTTCCAATATCCATTCTCCATCTCCGCTCTCTTGTGGAATCAAGTGTCCGCGCCTCTCGTAATCACAACGTGTGCTGCTGAAAGAAGAAGAAGAAGGCTTCCCGGCCACTTAGACATAATGAGGGATCGGAAGAGGGTTCTCTCTGGCGGACACCCACGCCGAGGATATCGGTGTTCTTTTGTCGAGAAGCAAATTCCGGCAGTAACAGAGATTCCCAACATTGCTTTATTCTAATGGTTTCTAAGGAGTTACTAGAAAAAAAAACAGCTTTTTTAAGCATAAGTAAGCATTGTTAACAACTTTACGGTTCAAATAGTCTTGCTTGGGGGAAAACGTGCGGCTGATGTTGTAAGATGATTTTTGCATTATTGACAAAGACCAGCTGATCGCAAGGTGTACTGACCATCCCACCCTCTTCATCTCAAGCATATCGTTGACCGCTGAGCTTTGAGCACACCGAAACTTGCTCTTCACTATGACTAGGTGTATGCGTATATGCTGCGGTGCATGTCTCTACCGCCAAAAACACTACGGACAAAACAAAAAGAGACTGGATTCGAGGCAATGCGATATTGTTTGGCTAGCGAAACGCGCTTCGCACTCTTCTTCGAAATCTCGTCATGGATATGCCTGTTGGAGGCATGGGACTGATTCCGTATCAGATAGGAGAAGCCGAAGGACCACCCAGAGTGTGTTTGAGGAAGGAACATGAGCAGATCTGCATGGTTGACGAGAGTGAGTGATCCATCAGCTGGCTGCTCATGCTGCCTGTCCGAGAATGGCTCATCATCGCATATGAATGGCGAGTATATGCATTATCATCAAGTGGCCTGTCCGACTGACCGACAGATGCGGCGTGTCACTCACCGACCATTCCCCCGGCTTCTACTCGCGCATACACAAATACGGACACTTGATGAATTGTCGAACAGGGGAAGCTGAATGCATCGGAAAGTGTTCCTTTGCTTTATATTCTATATTATCTTCTTGTAGCTCACAAGATCTAGTAGTTGTTTCATGGAAGCGGGCTAGATGCAGTGTGGACTTATGCTTTTGGAAAATATGCTATTACAAGGAGAACACGTTCTTCGTTGCAACCGCGTTTCGTTGTTCATTTCCCATGGTCCGACCACCCATCCGCATATCCCAATCGTGGTTTTTTTCGCTCGCTCACCGCCTCTACAACAAACACCCAAAGAGCGATTAATATAACAAAGATTTATGGGAACTGCAATTGGATCGACTTGTGAAAGGGTCGGATGCGATTGGAGAACACCCGTACCTGCTCCGGGTCGTGCTGCCTTTCTGACACAAAGACACCATCGAGATTGAGGGACTGATTTGCAATATTTGCAATTATATATTGATGACTTATTCTTTTCTAATGGAACCCGTATATGCTTTTGACTTTGTCAAACATGCCGGAAGCTACAGTTAATGGCGGTCTTCCTATGAAACATCCGGCCGGCTGGTCATCTTCCTTCTGCGTGCATTGGGCATCGTGTGTGGTCATAACATCCAATTATGCCAAATGGCTATCACTAACCTCTTCTCACCTGCACTGCGAGGCGAGAGCTCTGGCTAGCACAAGCTGACCATTCGGACTATCAAATCAGCAATCTGGTGCTTGGAAGAGTTCAGAATGCGCAAAGACATACGCCGGCTTGTCATCTTGATAACAACGCGAATACATAATTTATGTGCAGCACACAAGCGAAGATGTCATTTATCTTAGTCTCGATGTTCCCACACAGAGATACACAAAAAACAAAAACATTTGTTTATGGCTGCTAGTATGGAAATGGGCGAGGTATCCTGCTTTTCTAGGATACTTTGTTACAAAATCAATCAAGGCCAGAGTATTTTTCGCTTATTCGGCTGTTGTCCGCTCTTCCGTAGCCCGTTCGACCGCTGCTCTTGCCTTATTAGGTCAGACAAACAACACGCGAATTCCATCCGCACAGATAATCTTCTCTTGTCTACACACATATGTCGAGAAGACAGAAATGCCGCCGACCGACATGCAGATGATATGGGAAAGCATATCATATGGAGGGTAGAGGAAATCGGGGAAGAGGATCTTGACCGAATGTAGATATCAGATACATAACAGTTATGTGTGAAATATACCTTTCAGATCATCAAAGCAGTGCAATCCGAAGTTGCACGTCTTCCTTGTGCTGGTCTACCAGACGTCGTTCCGGGTCCTCCTGAGATCTACTTCGAGAAGGAGGGAAATCCTATGCTACTTGGAGTGACCGGTAAGTAATCCAACAAATGCGGTGTAACCATATGGATCTTACGATCACATGTATGGTGCACTAGAAGGTAGTGGTCTTTGAATCGTACATCAAAACGAATTAGAGCTGCTTGCGAACACAATGCGAAATTACGAGCGGATGTGTATTCAGGTTTCGGTTCTACGAACCAGAGCGCGCCATTCGAAGGGCGATATCTGTCAACGACAAGTGGCATGCAGATTGCCATGGTTCAACCCGAAGATGCCGGTGCATACTACTGCATTGTTCGAAACGATTATTCGAACATAACTAGGCGGTCACCGAAGGAAGTCATTTTACTGGTAAGCTCCTTGTGTCAACACATACATACATCGGTAACAATGAAATGCCTTTGCCTCCACAACCTTTGTGCTTTTCTTATTTGATCATATTCCATTTTGGCCAGAACGGGTCTCAATTTCTCACTTCTCACTGGCGACTAATCACATTATGATCAAGTTTCCAACCATACTAATGTGTGCGTAAGCAAATATCGAGCGTATATATTGCACATTAATGTATGATCTGCTGAGAAGAGAAGGGATTAGAAAACTGCCTACGTATACGTAATTCAAAGGACAGACTAAGGACAACGAAATGAAATTCAAAAAGTAGTTTATAACTAGACGCAATTGAGGATCCACACACAAAATAAAACACAATTATAACAATAAAACACAATAAAACACACACAATTTTGGTAGCATGCAATTCGTGTTTAGGTGAAGAGCGCTGAAGAGAATTCACGCGAGCTGAAGCCTCTGTTGGTATATCCGACGAAGAAAGTGAACACTCCGGAAAGGCCGATTGTTGTCGACGTCGTTGCGGGCAACACTGCTCTGCTCGAATGCGTATTCACTAACGCTAAGGTTGTCTGGAACAAGGTAAGGCTGACATTTTCTCGGAGTAAACACTTTTCTTCTGTCAAACTCTCAATGCTCATGCATTCAGAAATCAAGATACATTTAGCACCGTTGAGGTTTTTTTTTTAGATCCTACACATCTCTCTTTCAGGTGAACGCTGAACTCCCTCTTGTGTCATTGACGGACAACCGTGAAAGATTGCAACAGATATGGGGAAACCTTCGGCTGACTAACGTATCCTTGGTATGTTTCTTTTCAGATAATACACTTCAATTTCATAGTGATGACTAACATTATTTGTTTTCAAACATTACTATTTTGCTTCCCAGCTTGACAATGGCCTCTACTCGTGTCACGGGTTGGATCCACTGGACAACGATGCAATTATCAACAACGGGGAGCCAGTCGTCTACTACCAGTTGGTCGTCCACGCACAATCCAGTGTCGATCTGACGGTTTCGCAGAACCCGACTGATAGAAGTTGGCAGGTACCAGAATTATGAACAATATCTTTCTATTATGATAGTTGCTTTCAACGTTATGTTATGTTAACATCTTAATGTAAGTCATTAGTAAGGGTAACATGATCGTCGCCAGTTGCTAGTTCATATCTGTGGATACTGTACAATGCCTATACAAACCCAACGCTTGCAGATATCGTGCCTCGCAAACAATCTCCGCTACGAGATCCCGATGGTGTACATCAATGCGACGGCGTTGATTGACGCCGTGGACGCGATGGGAGTCGCCACGGGATCCAACTTCTACACAAATCCGATCAACGTCACAATGAGAGCTATTGGATCATTCGTCGGAAGTGTTCAGGTATTAAATAATCCAAAAATGAACAAAAGTGTCTTAAGAATCAAAACGTTATATTTTCCACGTTTAAAACTGTTTGGGTTGAACGTTGTCATTAACTGAATGCATTAAGTGTGTCTCGCGCCCAGCAATGGAGGAAGCCGAGATCTACGGGACGGGACTGGAACGAGGAAGATCGAAACAGTACTACGTGATCGGCGGAGTGGAGGACATGGCCAGTCTGATCGCGCACGGACCGAAGAACACGACGGTCTACGAAGGACAGAATGTCGATCTCATGTGCACTATCATCCGATTCAAGACCAAACAATGGATGAAAGGTATGTTAATTCTGGTGAGATTAAGGATTGCTGATCCCTTAACGGGTCACGATTTTAGGGTTTCTGAAAAAGAACAAGATGCACTCGCGTTTCGAACCATATATTCGGAATAGCTATAAGCGTCATAGCACTTACTGCCAACGTTAAAACTTGTATTGTACCTGTAGCCAACACGCGTTTCAGATGGCAAGATACTGCCTTACAACTACAGACGCTTCACGTTCTCCGGATCAAACACAGTGACGATAAAGAATGCGACGATCTCGGACGAGGGCTGGTATTCGTGTGTGGTCTTCGGCTACGATAATCGCGAGTACAAGGCATCCGCATACGTCCAAGTGATGTCTCGTGACGGCAATTACACCGGATTCCTCAATGGAACATCGACAGCGATGCCCGTTCTGCTGCCCAAAAAGGTGCGTAACTGGACTCCGTTTGCCAACATATGCATAATGCATGCACAAACACGAATACTAGCTCATCCCCAGTTCATAATGGGCATGTTTTGGCTGAGCTGCTTGGTAGCACAAGGAACAACCGTGGAAGATTGCTTGTGCTCGTGCATCATGCATATACACATTCCTCTATTCCTTGGCAGTGCACAAGATGGTCACCTGATCCGGTGCTTGGCATTCAATTCAAGGTGCCTCGGGCACAATGCAGATGGTCGCCTCCATTAGTGTGTTGTCCGCCGGCGACTGACTGTTGTTCGCCTGTCACATCTCTTGGTGACAAACAAATACAACAATAATGACAATGAAGAGGCGAATGAAGTGCGGCCAGTGGGGATGGATCGGCTTACGCCACACACACAGTATATGCAGACAAACACGGCAGGGTGCGAACCCATTTCCGCCATGGAAGAGCGCCTTCCCGGAGTTGGAGGGGCACGGCGGGAGATAACAACAGCATAGAAAACAACTATTGAACTTAGATGAACTCAAGTGTTAAGTCAGAAACAGGGTTCAACACTGACAAAACGATCGTTAATGTCTTAAGATTCTCCAAATGGATGAAAGTTTAAAGAGAATTATGGTGAACATTTCCAGAAACTGGAGATGCCGACGATCGAGGAGGTCCAAGGCTTCGTCGCCGGATCGGACGTCCGTCTCCAATGGCGAGTGAAGGGCGACCCGATCAGCATCGCACGCATCGTCCTCTTCACCGTACAACAAATGGAAGAAGGAGAAAGCACGTGGACGGATGTTGACAAAGTCGAAGGATACCGGAAGGCTGCTACCATTCAAGCACTCACACCGAAGAAGAGGTCAACCATAAAGCCCAATATGTGATTTTTGTCTATTAGTTTCAATATATATGTGTTCGCACGCCAATGATTACTGTAGCTATTTGTAGCTTGACGTTATTCTAACAAATAAACAAAAATGCCACAACCAAAAGCTATTTTAGGTACAAATTTCGAGTGATAGCCATGCGAGATGATCATGTAACAACAACGAGTGCAGAAACCGAAATGCTAACAATTAGCATGCCCCTGCGGGATGTGCTCTCACCTCCTCCGAAGGTATGTCTACGTTCTTGTAAACAAGTTCACGAAAATCAACTCCTGCGTTCGAACTTATTGAACTACGATAGGGGATTACGCAACGCTACGGCCCCCATTCATCACGCATGCTAAAGCCAGATGATCTATGTCGCACATTCGAACGGGGGTATAAAAAATTGCGCGCTATTCTGAACTCCGTTCATTCCAAATGAACATATACTAAAATTGGAACAATACAGAGAAGATTAGCATGGCCCCTGCGCAAGGATGACACGCAAATTCGTGAAGCGTTCCAAATTTTTTGTGTTGTTAGGTTCTTTTCATAGCAAACGTTGCATCTTAGCTGCACTTTTTTTTTGCCTGAATCTTGAAAGGTGTTTGGCAAACGTGAAAAAGTTTGTTACTCATTCCGCTGATTTCAGATTGAGGAGTTCGTTGTTCTCTCTCCGACCTCGGCACGTGTTCGCTGGTCGCACAAGGTTCACGCGAATGCGGCCGCCAAATTGTTCTATATGTCGTCATCCAACAACTCAACTGGCGAGACCATCTTGGTATGTCTACGTCTATCCCATTAGTATACTTTTGTCTCTAACCAAATTAATTACCAGAGTTGTCCTGCACTCTCAATCAAGATACTCAAGTTGACGCGGTTGGAAGTTTCTTAGCTTAGCTGTCGCATTTCCTGACAACCCGAGAGCAGCACAGATTGCAATTGGCTCATAAGCATTTGCCTCACACTGATTCCCGTCATTCACGGCTAATGTGCATTCACCCATCTCGCCCGATTGTCATATCTCACATTGCAATCTGCTTCCGATCACTGCGGGCGGTCCTCGTCAACTCGAAAGGACATTTGTTTATAACCCGACTCGGACTCGCCGCGTAAAGCGGAACATTTGCATAATCTCGCCTGCCTGACTGAATTACACTCCGCGGGCGGCGAGGAGCTTCTCCTCCCTTGCCTCGGCTTTAATGTGCGCATCATGCGCGCGGTCATTGCTGTGATGTGTTGGGAAAGCGAGGACCATTGGCTTCTTTCCTGTGTTCATTCTATGAAACTTATGGTTGGGCTTATCTTTCACCTTTTGAGTAAGGTAAACATGTCAATTCGAATTGAACAACCCCGCAGCTACTTCTCTCGCTCCATATTATCTTATATTGTGCGTCTTTCACTGTTTCCCTGTTGGTTGCTGGTTAGTTCTTGCACATTTGACAACGAGGGAACTGCTTCAAGGCTCTGTTCCTACTTTCCAGATGGATACGTTTTGGTACAATTCGTAGCTCTGGGGTTCAAGTTCGGTATTAATTGTTTGTGTTAAGTGCATTCTTTATTTGGCATTCTTGAGAGCTCTAGAACATCTCTCCCTTCCGTCTCGTAGCATTCCCTCGCTGCCCTCGGGCGATGCCACTCGGCATCCCTCGCAAACCGTTCACACCGTAGTGTCCATTCACTCGCGGATGTGCACAAATTGCACGGATAATTATTCCAACAACTGCCGTGTATCTGGCACACAATAACGGGCTCTGGTCAACTGGATCGCCAAAAGGTCGCACGATTTTCTGTTCACAGTTCAGCGTTCAAGCGCATCTAATGCTGTTTGACCTGTTGCGATACCGATCCAGTTAGTGCTTATTTTGTGAGCCGCTAACAGTGTGCTTCCCGTTTCTAAACACAATTATTATTGAAAGATATGTGCATAATTCACTGAACATGAACGGTAGGAACTGACTTGTCGACTTATGTGTTTATCTTCAACATTAATTTGTTGGTTGTGCACGTTTGTCTACTCAGAGCTATGTGAACTTCATCCCATATGCTTAACACTATCTTGATTGCTTCTAGACGCTAGTCAAACGCTCAGGTGTTCTTTTATCGTAAGCTGCTGCATAGAGCCAGCAACTGCTGAATTTGCATAACAGAATGTTTTGAAACCTAACCATTAATATTTCGTGCAATTAATGGAATACAGAGAGAAATTTGTGTGCCGTACTTGAAGTCACTCTCAGTGTCACCGTCAGTGTGCCCCCATCACCTCCTCGTCTTCTCCTTCCCTCCTGCAATTCCCGTTGTCCATGCCTCATCATCTCAACTCATGAAACATATGTTCACGACCTCACGAGAATTTTTGTTCCTGTCAAACCGCTGGCATGTTTTCCGCGGTGAATGATCCCATTTCATCGAAAGTCCCGATCTACCTCGTAAGCCCCAGAAGGAATGATGTGCTAATGACCTTTGCCTCATCTAATAGAATACTATTACTCGTATTGTGGAAGTGAAAGCTTTTGGGTTGATGAATTTCTTGACCTTTGCAGCAAATCACAAGCAATTGCTGCCATTTTGAAAGCACTGGCTTACAAGAAGCACAATATTGTATGACCTTCCGTCAACTCAGTGTGACGAATTGTCAGTTTGGCAAGCATCGCTAGCTTGGCTTGTCTTTTGGATGGAAATTCGGTTTCAAGTTAGGACTCCGCTGTGTCGATTGAGCAGTAAAGACACGATGAGGGAATATATTGCGGATCATAAAGTGTCCGGGAGGGCTGTTCACCAATCAGTCCCCGCACCTCTCCAATTTGACGACCTACAAATCGCCACCTCGTGCTGCGCAATACGATATCCAATAGTGCCATTCTTATTGAATACGGTAGAAGGCGCAAACTTATTCCCAGCTTCTTTCATTTAGAGACATGCTAGTTAGAGTGTTCTGTGCAGTGTTAGATGCGTTCCCATTTGCTATTGAGGATACTCTGAACACTTCAGCATGTTGCATGTTGTCTCATTGCACTCGCCCAGTGATCCACTGGTCATTATCTGTGGCAACCGCCGAAGCCGGACAATGGTCCCAGGCGGATCCGCATTTCGCGGTCGGGTTACACTGGTAACCGGGAGGATAATCCCTGTATGGTCACCCTTGTCGGCACTGACCCGTGGAGGTCGTCCGTCGAGGATCACGAGCAAATGACCAGTTCCCATCACAGACGGCGCCCCGTCCTTCTTTTCTCTTCTTCTTGTTTATTGCTATTTGTGAGCAAAGTAGTTGATTCCTGCATATCTCACGCTCCTGACATATTAGTACTTCTGGATGCTAATACACAGTCAGAATAACAAGTTATTTATAGTCTTCTTGGACAGCTTCGGCATACACAGACATTAGAGGAGACCAACCAAAGTCTCCTTCTCCTTAGACCAGCTAGCTACTACTGAATAAACACGGCGCCCGCTTGCCATAGGGGCGAACACATTTGCCGGCCTTCTCGTTCTCCAAACAGGCGACTGTGCCGGTCATTAGGAACCTCGGGTTGACTGACGGCCACTGCGGATCGGCTCATTTGTGGATCATCCCCAATCCTTTGGCAGTCGGGCATTGGCTACCTCGATGCCAGTGCAACGCGGATTTCAAATTGTATTTCCGTGGTAGTAGTAGTAGTAGTAGTAAACTATTTGTGTGGCAGTTTTTCGGAAAACTAATTGAGTTTCATGATGGCTTCGGCAGCCACAGCTGACCACCCACCCTGCTCGCTGCCCCGGGGCGTCTAATTCTCTCATGGCCACCCATGGCTCCAGCGTACCGCCGTTGCGTGCGTAGAATATATCAAGAAATGCAAGAGGAAACGGTTATGAACACACTAAGCCGGCACTCTGTCTTCGTCTTTGCGCCTTCTTTTGATCATGGACTAATCGGGCAAGAGAATACAAAAATGGATTCTGTGCTTTGCATGGATTCGCGCACAGGTCCTTCCCGAAAGTAGTGTATGATGTTTTGTTCAATCCGCCCTCCTCCTTCCCTTCTTCTTCTCTCTTCTGGGCCGAAGGTCACTCGCCTGGCTAAACACATGCAATGTGTGCCTGTTTCGCGCATCCGCATTCCATATGTCAGCGAATGCACTTCCCGATTATATTTTTGTGCTTTCGCATTTCTGCATTATCGGTCATTCATCCCGTTAGCCAACGAACTGATCTGTTTTCATTCTCTTTCATTTATTTTTAGAAATTTCAATTGAGTTGCATGTTCCTGTGAATGTTTGAAACTCTTCTCGGTAGATCATATCTCTACGGCTGTTTTGTTTTGTTGTCCACTCATCGGTATTCCTTCCATCGCCGTCCCGGTGATCTACCTGTTCTGTTAATGGTGTGAATTAATGAGGCGATCAAAAGGATAAGGAGGAGGAGGTGATACCATTCTTCGCCAATCAAAGACCATAACGCATTCGAGTAACCACCGAATTTCTATTCATTGGTCTCCCGTTTTCCAAAGCGATGAGCAATTCCTAACAAAAATACACCGTGTGGTAATAGATAAAACAGTCACTGTTGTATGTCGCTCGTTCTTTCACATTTTCCCACGCTCATGGAACTATGGATAATAACGTCAATATGCGAAAGTTGAAACCGGAGAGTTGTTTTCGATGGCAATTCTTTCAATTTCAGTCGAAAATAGACGCGAATCTCTCGGAATTCACGTTCAACGCACTCATCCCGAACACGACGTATCACGTCGGAATCTTCGCGGAGAACAACGCCGGCCGAAGCAAGATCAGCGAGATCGTCGTCATCCGGACACCAGGTACACCAACTGATCTGCATCCCTACATTATACAAGCTGTTTCTAGTCTATAAAGAACATTCGGCACGTTCAGCCAGGCATTGCGGTTCACTCATTCCGCGTTCGCTATGTTTTATGCGTTCCTATTTGTCGTGTTAACATTGAATAGGGGAAATTGAACGGCAATCTATCACAGGTGTGCCCACATGCCTGAACAATGGCAGCGGCTGCACGTTGAAAACCGCAGTCTCATGCTGCAGCACTCGTACCCTTCTTTGTTGTTTGGCAGTTTTACGTTAAGCTGCCTTAATGCATTTGCTCGCTTCGTTGAACGGAACACATGTTGAACTACGTTTTCAACTTCTCCTGCCGAAAGACACTCTTTCTTTTGTTTGTATCTGCTAACGATGATTGAATTGTGGTTTGCAGTGCCGATGGAGAACGGCTTGTTCGATCTGCTGGGGAGAGGAGCGGCCGAGATCGCGAAGGCCTGGGATGCCAAGATGGTTGTCATCATCGCTGTCATCTTCATTCTTCTGTGCATCGCCGCGCTCACTTGCTGCATCATCTGCTACAATGTCAAACAGAACAAGAGCAGCAAAATGGTTAAAGGTATACACTTCTTTATGTATCTACATATTAGTTCGCTCACGATCTATTAGTCGCCTATACATCACCCACATTTCAATTTGGCTGACACCAGCTGTACATAATTCTTTCTTATACCTCTCCGAAACCCAATAATTAGACGATGCACTTAAGAGACGGAAACCACTAATCCAATGAGAGGGAAGACGGAAAAGATAATATTGGCTAAGAATAATGGCCAAATTGGCGATCGATAGGAACAAACTATTACGAGTAAACACAGTTACTCGCATTATGAACTAGAACAGTGCGAATTGACGTTTTGGAAGTAATAGATTGTCTTTGAGTACACTACCATGACTGTTCTTGTGCTCCTTTGTGTTGCCATTAGACGGAAACGTGATTGAATTGAGTATCCTTCTCGAAGAGGAACATGGCTAACAATAGGATGGATTCTTTCAGCCGCAAATGGCAAATTCCTCGACACTTCTTATCGAATCTTCAACGAACAAAAGGTGCAGAAGTCGAAAATCGGACAACGAAATTACGATGGCGGAACCATGAAAGGATTGTACTCAATGGAGATGATCAGCGAGGGAATGCCGTTGAGGGGCAACAATGTAAGCACAACGCTACTTCTCATAGAACAATTAGTAGGATCAAATATTTTCAATTACATCTTTGGCACTGACAATGACACAACGCAGAGCTTTCAAAAACATATTGCATACAGTAATTTTACCGTCCGTGCAACGGAATGTGTAACGATATTGGAAATTTTGCAGAAAATATATTATTTTGCGGATTGGCGTGCAGTGTACTTCATAAATATTATACCTATTGCACTGTAAGCATGGGTTATTCTAGGTAAGAGTGTGCGAAGCCACATATCAGTTGCCAATCCCACTCATCCTTTTCTGTTCAGAATGACGATTTGACCTCCCTGCACTCCCACAAGAGTTTCCACTTCCGACGCGACGGCACTCTTCCCAATGTGTATGGTATGGCACATGACGATGACGGTGAACCGGACGCATACGCACCGCCGACCGATCCGTACGGATTCCATAACAACGGTATGCACACTTGACGTGCTTGCGGTGCTTTTGACATGTTTGTTGCGAAAGGGCGTATTTCTGGATACCTGGTACAGCTTCAAGATGAACGTTGTTTTCAGGGACGCTGTATGCTGCAACTACTGCGCGGTGCTACTCGGCCGATACCGGGCAGTCCCGAGAGGTACGTACAGTTGCTCTTTCACCTCAAGTTCGTACGTACAAGTCAGCCGAACCGATCCGATTTTCTTTTCATTGAGTTCTCGAATAACCGTTGTCCCCCACTAGCATGGTTGTTCATCCCATCCATCCGTCCTCCTCAGGTGTTGGTTCCGTGTCCGCCTCCGCTGGCTCCGTCGATCCTCAATCCGTCGCCGCACAAGATCACCGCGTACAAGTGCGCGGATTCCCTGCTCTACTCGCCAGCCGGGACGACGAGTTCGATCGCCGACACGAACAGCAGCGGAATCGCGGTGACGCGCACGACGGCCGACTCGCCCACGCAACCTCTGTATGCAACCCGTTTGATGCCTTCCTTTTCGACCTTTGTTCAACACGTTCTCCCATGTTTAGACCATTTTTGAGTAACATGTTTGAGTGATGCTTTGAATTTGATCCTCCGCAAGTTTACCATAACATGGTATACAAAAGTGTTATGAGATATATCTACTCAGAACTTGGAAGTATACGTCAGCTTTCAATAGATTCTTCTAGAGCTATGCGTATACTGAGATATGAAACGTCTGTTTTCAGGACGGACGGCAGTGACCAAGGCATCCGGTGCGGTTCCTCACGAAACAGCCAGATCTCGTCGAATGAGGGAAACAACAAGTTCCTGCAGACCTTCAAGAACAACACGATCAAGGGACCGCCACCCATTCTCAGCACATTCGATGCGCGAAATTTCGATTAGTTTACTATGCACGTCCATGTGCAGGTTGCCAGCCGATGTTCCTTCTTCAATTTTCTTCTTTCAGCATGTTTTGCTCTCTTTCTAAGGTGAAGCAACATCGGCTAGTCAACACAAACTGAACGGTGTTCACAGTAAGCAGTCACAGTTCATCACAGACTTGCTTATTGTAGTCACTATCATTTGTACATTGTGCATTGTTCCGTTATGGGTGCCTCAGGGCCACTGATCCGAGTTTCTGCATTCGATGCAGAGTTGCTGTTCATTGTATCCCCATTTTCCGCCCAACTTTCACCCGACTTTTCGAGTACTCTGGTTAATGACAAGTGCGTATCACTGCACGCGGACATCACCCTCTTTGTCGTTCCTACTCTCCCATGGTTAGTTTCACTCGTCACAAGTTACCATAGCCGATTCTAGATCAGAAGTTACCGTATGATCTCGCGCATAGTGCTCTTCCATGTCTTTTAAAGAGTTTTGCTTCCTCATACCTCCTGTGCAATACTGTGTTTATTTCTGTATCAGGACATCATTTCTTGAACTTGTCCATTACTTGTCCATTGCACACCATGTCCCGTTATGCCCATGCTGTTCCATTCCTCTGGAAACTATCTTATCCACAGCCGTAAGCTGTCCTCCTGTCTTTCTTCCTTCTGTTCATCGTCGAATACGCGTACTCAAGATAGTCAATAAATCATCAATTGTATCATTAGTATACTGCCCAAATACTACTTTTATTTACTTTTATCTAACATAAACTAAGAACGATACTGGTCTGTGTATAATGTCATAATGTGACTGTATAATAGTGCACGCCAACACATTCTCATGAGGTTGTTCGGCAATGTATGCAAAGATATTTTAAACTTGGATCTCGCGATAATTGTAACTTTCAACTTAATAATAAACAATTATGTGCTACGCAAGTTGTATGGAATTCCGGGAAGCGACACGAGAAGTTCGGCTGCTTGATCGGCAATAATTGATAGTTCTGCTTGTGATTGTTCTTGGAGAAACACGCGGAATACCAAAAAGGAGAACAAGATCATTCCAACAAATTACAGCTCAAGGAGTAATCATCGGCCTGCAAAAGTGCAAGGACTAAAAAGAATAAATACGCCAAATGCTGTCTGGAATTAAGACAAAATTAATACTTGCCCAGCGAGGTTTGCCGAAAACAATCAGACTACCGTTTCCTTTTTCATTCAAAAAAGTATCCTTCCGTTCTAGAAACTTAGAGTGTTTGAGCGTACCTTTGATTCATTTGCTTGAAATTGAACAAAATGCCGACTTTTTTGATAAGATATCAATGGCACTGGAAGTTGCGATTTAAAATATGTACCTATATTCTGTTACTTTTTTAGAGATATCTAGTCAGAGTAACGCTCAAAGCTTTCGCGTAACCACTAGGAGTCAAAACAATCGGCATTCGCATGGCAGACAATAAATGAGCCCTCTTTGATGGTAGGAAATTATGGCAATTTCCAAATGCGCCGCTCATCTTTCCATTTTCAGCCCCGATTTCAGAAACCGTCCCAATAATATGTAATATGCTCTATTTCGCAAACGCTAGTGTATTTTTATGTGTTATGTAAAAACTCTCTGTTGCAATATGTGAGTATTCATTGAAAGGCATTTCTACCAGATCGCTTGGTGCATTTTTGTTGCATAACCTTACTGGCCGTACTGCTAATATGCATCGCGCATATGTAGAGAACAGATATGTTAACATAGCATGGAATATGTAAGCATGTGTTATTCTCATGACAAGCAGCACATGTTTCGAAAAAAAAAACTTGACCGTATTCTCCGTCTCATTTCCGGTGTGAACGAGTACACGCAATGACAACGTCTGGCCAAAACTGGACAGTGGCCAGCAATCACTTCCCATCGCATGTGCTTCTTGTATATAGCTAAACACAACTCAGAAGCACACTGATAGTTCGAATACATTACGGATATTATGTCTACGTGAGAAACCCTCTCTCTTCATAAACACCTTTCAGAGAACACGTGTCTAGGGCAATAATGTACCTTATCATATTTAATACATCTATCATCTGTTTTTCGATACAAGCTAAACATGAGTCTTTTAACACATTATGTATTTTATTTATGAGACGAACCAAAAAGTTGTACAGGATAAAAATTTTCCGCACTAAGCACCCAAATTCCTCATCCTCAGCACTTCGAAAAATGTAGGACCGTCTGATGTACATAAAAGGTCTCACATGTTGTACTTGATATTGACTAGCGGTTTTCTTTGTTTGTGTGTCTGAAGATACTCGGAACACGAGGCGACTCTCAGCAGCTTCGTCATCAATCATGTGTTAGCCTCAGCTTATCTCGCTAAGCGAGCTGACCAAATTATTATATTTTTTGTTTTGTGTTATTTTTCACGAAAGCGTATTTTTCGCGTGGATAATGTGCCATCGCGCGCATCTCCATATCTATGTCATAGTCGTTATTCGAAACCAGCCATTTAGCATCGCGTCGTTTCGTTCGTTTTCGCCAGTTCTTTGCACCTTTCTTCTCCCAAACCTGACGGTAGTACTCACAAGCTTGCAAAGTCACTGTAGAAATGTTATTATTTTGTAATCCCTCATATGTTATAAGCTTGTAAGCACGAAATTGTGTTTTGTGAATTATAAGTACGGAGACCTGGACAGCAAGAAAAACACCACCATCTGCAGTCATGCGACATAGTGCGTCATCAAAAGGATGTTCGGCGTTATTCATACCAATTTGCATTCAGTACAGAAACAGCAGCTGTTGCTTCACCATTTTCTGTTGCTTTTTCTTGGTTGTGCTTTATGCCTTGTGCGCAGTCGTCTCAGCTTAGTTCTGTGATCATGACCACAACTACCTCATGATCTCATTTCTCATGAGACTGCTAGAGAGTGTCTTTGTCCCCCATAGAATGTAGTTCATGCCGGATATGTGTGACAGTATCCATTGCAATGGAACCGTTCGTCGAGATTCGATTAGCTGCGCAGCCACTCGTGCAGATGCTGAGCAGCATCGGTATATAGGCAACTGGTTCCATGTTAACTGATCGGATATCCGGCCATAACTACCATCGCGCTTTCGTTGCGATCACCTTTATCTTCGACGAGACAGTAGTGGAGTGCCTTCACGGCACTCATTAACGTGCACACTCTTCATTCCAATTGTCCTCTTTTTGTACCCGCTTCGAGGGTGAATGATACATAATTGCATTGGAATTAGTGTTGATCCTCTGATTGAGTGAGCTCGATTATAATCTGTAGACAGTGTGTGATGAAGGTGTATCGTTCCACTGGTGGCCTAACGGTTTTTGTTACACACAAGTTCTGAACTTTTTGAAGCCTATATTGCCTATCTATTTTGTTCTTTTCAGAAGGACTATTCCTAAGACAATGGTGTTTTGAAATAATGTTAATCATCCTCCTTCGTGAAAGAGACACACAATTGTGTTTCAGTGGTATAATACTGGCGGTGACAGAGTTGTGTGTGTTCTCGGATGGGGCCGGTCGACTGTCCTTTCTCCCCAATTTTCCTCCTTTTTGCCATTGATCGACCGCCTGATCGGATGTGTGTGGACATGTCTCAAATCTATTGCACTTTCCTTTTTTCCTCTTTCCATTCATTTTCTACAATTGCTTTTTGGGTATTCCATATCATCTTTTTCGCCATCCCATAAGTGGTCATCACAGCAACAAATATCAGCTTTGTTGTCGCAAGAATAGCTTATAATTTTACGGCACAAAGTTTGTCAAATATCATGAACCACATCTTGTGACTGTTTTTTTCTCGTTCCGCGACCATAAATCATTCGCTGCCCACGAGGATATTTTTGTCTTTACAACAACGAGAGTGATGGAACATTCGGTAATGGTGTTTTTTGTCGAAAGGTCAATCAAATGATGATCATTGCAAAGATGAGCATGTTATCCTTCCATATTTATCCACCTACACACAATATGATGTCATCACATCGCTCACACATCAGCCATCAGTGATGGTGTCGTAGAAGGGGTAATTTTCGTCCTTTGCTTCTTGGTATCTAAGCCTTTATTCCATTGCTTACGTAGATTAAAGTGCTCCGTTGCATGAGGACAGTTCAGTAAAACACGAGTTTTGTCTATTGCCATTTGGTGCTTTTCCAAGAACCCGTTACATGCACTATGGTTGGCTACAAAGCCGGCACATTGCGCACGCAGGTCAAGATTGTCGGCCTGTGTGTCCTTGTGGACGCAGGTGCAATATGTTCGTCTGACTTGCTTCGCGGCGATCACCTGTCGTCGTCTCACTTCATGACCTCCATCGTTCGAGGCGACTCTTTTTTTCGTTTCCCCTGAACATTTGTGAACACTGCAATTTGTGACCATTTCGGACTTTTCCATTTCTCTAACAGTTTATGCATATGCTCATTTGACTAATTTGTGACAACGATTCAACCTTGTTCTAGGTTTTTTTCAAATTTCTTTTTTTTTCGGCGCCGGCTGAGTGCGTTCATCGTGTTCTCTTCGGTACGCCGACACCGCACATGTTCTGTTTAGATCATGGTAAACAAACGAAACTACGGCGTATTATCCGAGGGCGGTCTGGCCAACATGGCGTATGTGTTCTCGAAAAGTGAAAAGCACAGGTGCATTTTATTTCTACATCATTCCACCTTTTTGATCTCCCTGTTCAACATAACCGGGGAATGTATGTTATGCCTGAAGCAAGAAAATGCGCAATCTTTATGAAAGTAAAGAGAAATACAATAAGCCCTTGTTTATAATTGGCATACAATGAATAACGCAGAACTATTGGGAACAGTAATCCAATGGCGAACTGGTTGATCCATGAGCTCACAGGTTCCGTGAGAAGATTACGTATCTACCGTGGCCGAATGTCGATGGTTTTGAGCAGACCGGTTCGAACGAGGATACCATCCACCACGATGTAGGGCTTTAATTATTATCAACTTACGTCTTAGTAAATTACCCTTAGAGTAAACATAGTTGTTCTTATCTGATGTTGGCATTACTTCAGCGTTCCTCCGTTGAAGCTGGATATTGTGCGGGAGAAGGGCAACTGCCGGCTAAGCTGCTCGTTCAACTAGACGGTTCTGTCTACTATGAACCGCAGAGGGTTGGTTCCTGTTATCATCTTCCTGGTTGAGCTGCCTTGATGGTTATTGAACGCATGTAGAACGAACGTCTTTATAAAAAAAACTCCTGAACTTTATCTTCAGGAAACTAAGCACTACATCATACTATTTCACGAGGACACATATCTGTTTTGCGAGCTGGATGCCGGTACTTCTATTATGATCTATCCCGGCGTGCTGCACACCTTTCCGTATTTATACGGCGAAGACGCTCAAGTGGACGCTTATTCCCGAAACGTATGTTACTTGGAACACAATCACTATCCTGAAAATGTAGCTTTTGCAATTCCGTCTTTAAAATTCGCAGTCTTCCTAATCAAACCGATTCCCTTTTTTGCAGACACGTGGAATGAGCTACGTCGACACATCTATCGAGGTTATCAACAACCCGTTTATCGTTCAAATCCCAAAAGAAGCGAAGAAGCTGAGTCCTGAAGATTTCACCGAAGACTCTTATCCGGTTCTCGCCGTGAACACAATAGAGCAAGAAGTCTTTCCACTGTTCAAGGAGAGCATCGATGACTTCCGATTTCAAACAACCAATGAAGAATCGATTGAATACGTAAGACGTTTGTTCTCCTTTTTTTCTAATATACGCAAATTTTCTTTCGCAAATACAAATAAGTTGTTTGATATTTCAGCACGTTCCTGCCCGGTGGCCAGAATCGCGTTTCGATTCAAGGACGCAGTTCATCACGCAAGAGTTCACAATGGAATGGAAGGATGAGGGTGCGCGGTTGAACCTTTTCTTCAAGGTATGGCTTCGTACATCCTAATCTTTCATATTACTTTACATCTCGTTAAGCATGCCAAAGACATTTATAGGTTTTTCTATCTTTGTTGTATGGAATTCACACATAATCGACATATTCAGGGCTTGACAGGCACACTGGCCGGTGGTGAAGGTTTCCCAGGTGTTTTCTATGACAAGGACACGAAACGGATTTCGATCGGGGTGGGTTGTCTCTGCTCATTAAGTGCACCTGCTTCACACCACAAACACAGAAACCTTCGGGCTTGATTTTTTTAAAGAAGAGTAAACAATTATGTATGTTCAAAGGAGACGAATTCGGTTTTCGTTACTGTTTTGTGCCTGCACAATTAAGCATAATTTTTCAGACGCTATTACGGAGAGTGGACGGGACGTTCTTCATCGGCTGCCAGTCGGACGATCTCTGTATGCTCGTCTGCGCCCCTGGGCCTGACGGTGAACCGACCGAAAGCAATATGATCGCGAGGAACTTCTCTCGGGGTTCGTTCTTTACTTCTCCTCACGATTTCTTTATATTATTTCTGCAATAAATAACATTATTCGAGTACAAGCTTCTTTGGTGTTGAAAAGTTACCAATATATTCTAGCAGTAACCATTACCATTGCAGGTGTGCGCCTACCTGTGGGCTACTGGCACAGTGTCCCCTTCCCGTTCCCGTCAGTTAACAAGCTTCGGCTAAAAGAAGTCATCTCTGAAACAAACGTCAACCAGAATATTTCGATAAAGGAAGCGATCGGGAAATCACTCTTTGTGTCATTTTAAACTACTTTAAGACTTTCATGTATTTGCTTTGAACACATTAATAGTAATCTTATTTGCTACAGTTTATATACTTGTCCATCATTTTGAGCCTCTACACATGTAGTTGCTTCGTCGTTCATTATTTTTCTTTATAGATTACTTTGCCTTTAAATAATCGCATAGGATATGCAGAATATTCCTTTTTATTTTTTTTGTTAACGAAAGTTCCAGCTTTTCTAGTTGTTGCTTTCTTTTGTTATTATGCATACGCAATCCCTGTTAACAAGCGTTTTGACGAAAATAGCTCTATCGTTTCGTTGCCAGTTCAAGTACACAGTTATGTGATTCCAGTATTTGGCTGCTTTTTGTGCTTACGAAGACTTACAGCAACAGTGCTAATTATGGACAGACGTCAATGATAAAGAGATAATTGAACAACTCGGTTTGCCTCATTAGCAGCAGCACTACTTGTGAGGAATATGTGCTCGGTCTTATGATTGTAGCAATTAATGCCTCGCATGGTTGTAAAGGCATACGGTAAAGACTATAATATCATCGTTTTTCCTAAGGGTTTTGCGAGCAGTACGATAAGATGGTTGCGAAATCTTTGTGTTTGTTCCAAATATCACAAAGCAATAAACTAAGGCAACAGACTTCGCTAACGAAAAGGGCGTGCTAACGAGCAAAGCAATTTCTCATTGTTAGCACGTTAGTTTCCGGAGTTTTACTGTGTTCCTTTTCTCTTAAACAATTCGTGTCAACTTTTGCGATTGCTTATTGTTGCTTACTTTGTCGAACATTAGCACTAAAGAAGGTTTTTTGTTTTACAGTGGAATCACTGTTGATTAAAATTCAACACAATCCCTTCCTCATTTCTCCAGGAATAACAACAGAGGCGGTTCATTGTTGCTATTCAACTGTAGTACACAATTGCTCTGCGGGAGGCCGTAAAGTAAAACCTACCGTAGCACTTTTTAGGGTACGGGGATATTGAACTAGGCGGATGTCCGATACGAAAAGAACCTCCATATGCACTAATTCGGCGCTTTTGGATTGCTATGTACACATTTTCATCTATTTCTACGGTTTCTCTATCACACTTCGGTTAACAGTGCTTGCACAATCTTTGTGTTCAGTGAGATCTACCGTCTTGGGTTCTAAGATGGGTGCGTTGGACGTTCTGGAACCGACAAACTTCGAACACATCTTCGCCACCTTGGTGTACACCGGATTCCTGCCCGTCTTTGCCATCTTAAGTAAATCGATTATTCATACGTATTGATTCATACAATCCTCTCATTCAGGTATTCGTAACCTATTCTTCTCTTTGTTGGTGTTCCGAAAACAAGCCCGTCGTGAACCGTTTTCGGCCCTTCTGTTGGCTCTCTCTTTCTACGATGCCTTACTACAGATCGGAAACGTGTTCGCTTTTGCTCCGCTTATTGCCTGCAGGCTACAGGTTAGGACAAATATGTGAAAGAAATTTAGTAGAAAAACGGATACGAAAGCTTGCGGGCATGTAACGTGGCGGACTTGAGCTACTACTTCGGACGTCCTCTGCGACAGTTCGGACATGCGGGATCGGTCCTGCTCAGTCTGGTCATCACGTATTCAAGGATGATTTCACTTTTAAGAAGACCGTCGAAGAGGGTTCGTCGGCATGAAATTATCATGAGATTCAAACCATGTTTCAGCCATTCAACTCGATGCATTCTGCTCGAAATTTCATCCTGGTGTCGGGAGCAGTCTTGCTTGTTGCAGTGGTAGGATTCCAGTGCAACTTCTTTTACCGTTCAGTACCTATTCTTCCACTTTACTGCCATTTCGTTGCAAGCCGAAGACAAAGAGCTACGATTCTCCAGAAACGAACTGAGAAAGAAGATTATCTGGATCTGGGCCATTGCTGTCATCACGATACCGGGCACTGGCGTTGTTCTCTTTCCATTAATGACAGTCAACCAGCTAAAAGAGCATTTT
Source organism: Koerneria luziae (assembly GCA_014805365.1). Lineage (NCBI taxonomy): Eukaryota > Metazoa > Nematoda > Chromadorea > Rhabditida > Neodiplogasteridae > Koerneria > Koerneria luziae. The sequence goes on along the minus strand of JACMIJ010000079.1, from coordinate 2,200 downwards.
GAGATTCGATCAGCAAAGCTTCGTACGGGACAAATGGTTTTCAAGAAAAATGAGTAAGTAGTTGCACTCGCTACCGTAATGATTGAATTCATCCTACCGTACGATTAAAGCCTTTCACAAGTCTTTCCAAGTTGAAAGAAATCTTTCAGCTATATCGAAGCTGCACAAAAGGCTGTTCTCATCTCATTGCTGTTTCCACTGATGAACTTCTTATTCGTCTTCAACGAACTCAATTACACACCAGAATCGGTTTTGGAACACAAAGTGCCAGGAATCATCTTCGGGCATTTGCTCGTTGCACTGAACAGGTATGCCTATTCGAAAATGTGGTTCCATGATGGATTTAAGCGTCATCAATTTCTACGTCTTCTCGGCTGGCAAACAGTTCTGGCGACTCTATCATCGGCGTGTGGCTCAAGGCAGGAAGTTGACCGCGAGAAGAAAGCGACTGGCAAAGGTTCGAAACACTCATAATGCTGTGTTCTTGATCGACAATACAGTTTTTATACTAATGCTAGGCAAGCTTCAATTGCTTATGTATATTTTGGTTACAGGTGGAATCACCGGAACAAGAATCAACCGAAATGCCGACACCACATCCGTTCCTGTACACAGATCCTCGGTTCCTCGGAACCGCATCTCTCCCCGCCATTCACACCAACATGATCGTGGCACTGACTGCCGGAACCGTGAACACTAACCCGCCAAAATCTGCCCGCCACCCGGCACCTGCAATTTCGGATGATTACGGTAAGAATTGTTCCGGTACAATCTTATGTTGTTGGATTATGTATCGATATCAACTACGTCCATTAAGAAACCGAGTCGACGGTGCGTGTTAGCTCGTCGTACATGGGAATCAATCAACGATTTGGGCAGGATTGGCCGAAGGAGATGGTCCACTCGTTCACGGATACAGATGACAGCACACAATCACATTGACAATGCAATTCTTCCCCTCCGATCCACAGATTCACAGCCAGATGTGTAAATAAACATGTTCTGTTGATCAGTTTATGACACCTTTTTCAGCATGTGAGAATGCGATAATGATGGAACTGTTTGTTGGCTGCAATTGATTGCTCAAGAGTTATCAGTAAGACCTGTCGTTAACACATTGTATGCATCTCTTATTTCCTTAGGACATAATGTGCGCCCCTGGAGATCCTAATTTGCTATGCCGGCAGTTGCCATGGTAATGGTTGCGGTGGCTCTCCACACCGAAAATAGACATCTTTGGCAAAATGCCAATTATGAGCTTACTTACCTGAATAGTTCTAATAGTTTTCTGTTTTGCTACTTCTTCCAACACATAGATCAGAGATGGCGGACGACGATGGTGCAGATATGGCACCGCACATCGTGGAGGTGACCGCCAGGCCAGTTCGAAGGACCAGGAGAGAGCAATCCACGGAAGGACCTAACAAGTGAGTGTGCTTGATATCTTCTTCCTTCTTGTAATACACCAACTATACATTTTAATGCTTTTATCATACATTAAAGCCATTTACAGTGCCGTTCTCGCACCTCAACTCGAACCTGTGGCTTCCGTTCACAGCAGCCAGGAAGAGGAGACTGTCGAAGAACCAGAACTCATTCAACCCACTCTAATACAGGCACAGGGGTCAGAAGAGGAGCGAAAGAGTGAGAGCCGAAAGAGTTCGACCTCCGAGGCACCACCACCCGATCCAGAGGAGAGACAGACCGGACCACCTCCACTGAGCAGAGCCAACACATTCACAATCGAGGAGTTCCAACGAACGTTACCGAAGCAGACACAGGAGAGCACCGAGGAAGAATATGTGTATATTGAACAACGAAGTAAGTACAACAAATTCCAGTTATTGTGTGTAAAAAAAGTGGTAATTTGTAGTAGTGTTAATGTTTATTTTATATGTTGAAGTCCAGCATACATAGTGGTACAGCTGCATATTGTTAGGAAAGATATATTAGTTGGTATGACTGTTCAACCCTGCCTCGAGCGATCAACCTCAGAAGCTCGACTTTGAAATTTCTCCCCAATCGTGATATTTACAAAGCTATTCCTTTCCACATTATAAAGAATGCATTTATTTTTTTAAGCACGTATATAATGGTATAGTGTAAGCTTTCTTCGTTGTAAAGTTGACTTTCAGAAAGCTTCCGCCGAGCCAAGAAAGAGACACTGGAAATGCTTCGCGCCATGCAAGAAGCACAACAA
>JACMIJ010000078.1:2685-32184 GCA_014805365.1 Koerneria luziae | reverse complement strand
GTGGACGCCGTGATATATCGCTGCCATCGAACATCCTGTGTACACCACCAACCGACTCCTCAGCACACACATCTTTTTTGTGTTGCTGGGATGGCCATTTGGGCAACTGCCACCTCAGCCAAATATCCTAATTGTAAGCATGCATGTGGCAAAGAAACTGGCAAATTGGAAGGGTAAGGATACAGTCATAGAAACAAACACTAGAGTAAGGATGATAAAAATATGTTTAAAAAATATACATATGTATTAGCTAAAATAAAGAAAATAACACTAATACGGCAAAGCCCAGAGAGTTGTATGGTGTTGCTCCGCCAACACACAAACACCTCCCACTCTTGCCCACCCCCCCCCTCCCTTTTTTTCTGCTTGGATGGTCATTCTTAGCCGGACAATGAAGGGCGCACACACGGCTGGCAAGAAATGCCTCCAAACACTGGGAGGTCAGCAAACTCGTCACCGCTCAATAGTTCTGTGCTCTAAAAGAACATGTGTTCCGAAGCGTCCATTTTTAGGCGCCAAGTTCAAGTTTGAATTAGACACTGGTAATTTGTTTCGCAAGAGAGGAAGCCAATTTGCAAGCATGCATGTTCCAGCCATGGCTATTCTGAGAAACAAAATAGCTGCAAGACACAATTCCTTCTCGGTGCATATTTGATAAGAATACCAAGGAAAACGGCACAATGTAGTAATTACGATTTGGCTCTTAAAGCATCCACTTGTTGCACAAAAACGCCTTGTTCGGCAGAAGAAGGAAGCCAATAAAGAGGCGAACTATGAATGGAAATGAGGGTTGAGAGAAGGCGAAAGAAGCATGAGACGGTGGAGCAGAGGCCGACTCTTTTGCTTGCGGATTAGGCCGGGCGGCCTCCCAAAAAATGAATGAAAGCACAAAGGGCAAATTCAAATAAGCTCCTGCCTCCCCCCGAAGCAACACATTCAAGCAAAGTTGGCCAACTGGAGAACAGTTCGCGACCTCAGGTAATGATCTCAAAGGAAATGTTACTTTGGCAACCAACGAACTCAATAGTACTGGACACAATGTTAGACCATTCAAAGAAAGACAGAGTTCAGCTTCAGCAGAATCGCCACCTCGGGTCAAGAAAGCAACTCTTGATGCTCTCACCCGGCAACTCTCACGGGCCAGGCGTGAACTGTCCGAGTCTGATCCTCTCCTCCACCACCCCCCCCCCCTCTCCTCAATCCCCTTTCCGCCACCTCTCTCGCTAATGTCTACACAATCCGAGTGACTTTCGTTGCTTGAGACTTCCCGGTTCCTGCTCTTGTAATCAATGCAACATGCCCCTTGGCATGTTCTGTTTGTCACTAGAATCCAGTCATTGCATCGATATCACTGTCGAAGTGTGAGGTTCTTACAGGTAGTTTCGTTTCTTCTGCGAATAACAGTATCCACATGCGGTTGTCCATCATTGCCAAGGCATGTATACGTCAAACACGCTATTTAAAGCAAAGCAGCAAAAACGCTACCAAAAAAGTGTGTGTTTGCATACACTCATCCCATTAAGCTCGACTCAAGGAAGTCGGGACGGATTTCGGTCACAAAAAGGCTAATATGACAATTGCCCGACATGTGTCTACGAGAAGCCGAACGCGGGTTGTAATGATTTGTCGTGTGATAAGCTGAGGAAGCCGAAAGACTCGATTGATTCGAGCTCACGAGCTTCCCATGGACTTCTTAGGAGCTCGCGAGCTCACAATCAGTTGGTGGGCTCGCAGGTGCAATAACACACTTCACTGTTTCACGGACCATAAAGATGCGCAAGTGCGTTGCGCAATGCGTTACGCGCCTCACTTTACGCATCAAGCGTCTCCCGGTACGATACTGGCTTGTTGTTTCCAAACGTTCTATGCAAATGATACTGGCAGCAGGCTGGCACATGCACCACTCGGCCATTACACTGATTAGACAAGTAATTTGGTGGAACAATTGGGTTCCTCTGTTGGCGAAGGCAATGAGGGGTTTGGCCGGGTCGGACGGACACCACTGCCTTGACCGAGGGAAATACCATCGGCCAGCTGCCCACTCCGGCTCTTGAGTGCCATCCTTCCTCACATATGGAGGAGGCGAATTGTGGAATTATCTGCACTCCTTGGCTCAAAGGTCGGTGGAAAGAGAGGATTGGTAGAGGATGAGAGACGATGAGGAACAGGAGGAATGGCATCGTGTGAAGTAAGATCAAGATTATCCCAGCAACGAGATCCTCATTGTACCTTATCCCATCATTGCAAACCATTTCCAAAAAAACAATGATATTACCAATAGATTCACCATTTGGGTATATCTGTTCTGCATTTGCTGCACTATGGGGGGGGGAGGACATGATGTCCACTATTTGATGTTCATATCAGCCAGTAGAAGCGGAATAATATGGGAAGAGAATTATATACATACATCAACGGAAAAACATAGAAACGGTAGGAACTAAGAAGTGCATGTAGCAATTGAAAAGTACTACTAATTGTAAGACTAAAGTACGTTAGTAAGTGTCATAGAACACTCAAGAAATGATCTACGAGTAATATATAGCTCTATAAGAATAGTTCACAAATATCCTGGGATATTCTTCAGCACCTGGCTTGATAGCAAATGCGCCAACACGAACGACAACATGCAAAATCTGTCCGGGCGCTAATTGTCTGAAGAAGACGGAAAGATGAGCCGGTGCTATTATGATTGTGGTGGGAAGGGAGGAGGAAGAGAACCCAACACCCGGCATCTTCACACGAGTGGTTGCGTTTCGGTTGACCAGCAGCCACCATCACCCGGGGGGGGGGGACGATGCCAGATTAACACAAAAGAACAGTGGACAAACACAAGGAGGACGGGAGGGAACTCACGTGGCAGAATGGTGCGGAAGCGAGGAAACCGCCAAGGCGTTCGTCGCCGATCTGCAAGTGGAAACCGTTAGAGAGGGCGGAAATATTAAAAAAAGAATTTAGTTTTTAAAAAAATATTTTGTAATTTAGGAGAAGGGAATCGAAATTTGGCTAAAGAACAGAGAGCTATGTGATTTCAAATAGTGTACTTCGGAAAAAGAAATTCTTAGTGGTGAGAATGATACTGTGAAGAAACATGGCTCATTTGTCATCTACAATGACAAAAAATAACTATAATGTCATCTCCGATGAAGAGATAAGCACCTGACACCAACGAAGGCAGCGAACAGACGAATGATCGAAAGGACATTCTTATTGTTTGCCCACAGGGACACATCGCTACGCCTTCAAAACATCTTCCAACTATCAATCCCCGAGGCTATTCCATTGACCAAAGCTTGGAAACTCTATAATAGCAGTTGACACAGGAAGAAAGAATAATGATACCGAATCCAAGGGCAGAAACAAAGAAGGAACGATGGGAAAGGCTCAACTGAAGATGAAGAACCAACGGGGACTGCAAAAGTCGTCCCCGAGTAATTGAATCAGTCAACGGAAGATGGAAAAGAGGGTTCTACCGGGAATTGCAAAACATGAAAAAGAAGAATAGAAGGCTTAGCAACATGGCTTATTGTTAGAATCCTCTTCGGAATAATACAACGGCACTGCCAGTGATATTGTACGAATGACGAGACATTCGGGCTAGGCAAAACAAAAAGAAAACAGGAAAAAGGAATGCCTAGGAAACGGAAAGATTCATGCGTTGAACGATGGAAAGGTTCAGAAAACCAAAGAAGAATAGGGTTTTATGGTAAAGGAAAACCGATAATTAGGTAAAGAGAAAGAAAAGGATGGTCATGCCTCGATGCGTGGAGGGGACGCGGATGGACGGACCAGTCGACCATCACCTCCGGCGATTCCGATTGCATCGACCTGAATGGCGACGTTGAACTTCTGCCGCACACTTTTTTGCCCAGGAAATGTTATTTTTCCATCCTACATTGAATATGTCGGCATCATTTGTATACAAGGGCGAAAAACAAAGAATGGCAGGTAAGTTACATGTATTGGTTTGTAAGGGAATGTTTCAACATGCAAGCAATGTTAAAGGAGGCCAGAAACTGTCATTTAAAACAAGTGTTTTATGGATCCGCCACTTTTGTGTTCAGGGAATACATGTAAGCAAATTCCTCGCTGAACTAACGGTTTCCGGCCCCCTTTAAGATTCTGAGAACTTTGAAAGTCTTGTAAGCCAACAGAAATGTCCACACTTTCGTGCCAAGAAATCACCCAACGGACCTCATTCACTATGCAGAATTCGAAGAGACAATGGGACAGAGTGACAGAAAATGTCAGCAAGTGACAGGACGGAATAACTGAAGAGGGCGTCCACCAGGTGATCAATTCCAATTTGAAAAGAAATCGAGCGATGGCTATGTTCAAAAACAGTGTTGTTGATGGAAAGATGCTCTAATTGTAAGAATTGGCGTGGGAACGACAGCTACTCTTTTGCCAGCTCTTTTCTCACGACCATTTTCGCTGTTTTCTTCGTCTATGGTCGCACAGCTGGGCTACTCGACGGCTAAAAAAGCCGCGGCTACTTATAGATGAAAAAGGGAGTACAAAAGCGAATATCGGCGGCCTTCTTTATGCCGCGGTTCTTCTGGAGCTCTTTGTCGAAATTAATAACCGATGAATGGTTGTTTTATTACACTAGTAAGAAGAGAATTTTTTCACAGTATTTCGATCAGGTTAAGCTTGAATCTAGAATACCTAAAAGGCGAAAAGATTGCTTGTTGCCTTAGACGTAGGCCGAAAACGAATCTTGCTTGCCGACAATAAAACGCTCATCTTGTTCGCAAACAGGAAGCAATTAACGTACAAAAGTAACAGGACAATAACAGTTAAAGCAGAATGGGGAACGATGAGCAGACAGGAGAACGAGGGATTCAAAAGCGACATAAAATCCATAGCAAACGGCACCCGAAACAGGTAGCAATCAACATGCAAACAGCAGTAACATGGAGATGAGACAAGTATGGAACTATTCGATGGAACTATTGGACCACTCGTTGTCGTGTATTCCTATTCGAATGGGGTCCGGGCGGGAGAACGGTTTCCATTCACAATTGAAGGTCAGCAGCAAAAAGCGAACCCAGGCAAGGTTGGGAAATCATAAGGAAATGGGGATCATCATGTAAAGTACGACTGTTCCTTACGGGAGAACATCGGAGCGTTTGGATTACTGTAGGCGGTGGTAAGATTCGAGGCTTTTGATAACAGGAATCTAACTGGACGCCTAACCAACATTGAATGAAACAATGAGGAACTTTTAATTTGCCAATTCATGGAAACCTAATCGTTATATAAAGAATGAAAGAGTTTTTGAACTGATAAAGTAAAAGTTGGGCATTGTGACGATCTCTAACAATGAGTAAGTTGGTTGGTAAGTTGGTTTCTATTGTGGTGACAGTTTCAAATCGCATTCTCAAACTTGCGATTCCTAATTGCCGATGCTATCACTTCCTATTGTGTGGGTGAGTGATTTCGGTTTCCTCAGCAGTATAAGCAATTATTTTGATTGTTTCTCGGTTATTGGTACAAGTTAAAGCCTTAACATTGCAGTTACTGTTTAGCGTTAACATTTACATTCACATAGCTTTAGTATGTTTGTTAGATGTAAGATATAAAGAAAATGAGAAAGGTAGGAACGAAACACGGGTTGAAAAGAATAGTAGGAGGCGAAGGAAAGGGAGGGGAACAAATGCTACACTGAATGCCCTCTCGCCTTGCAGATTATCCTTGACTGCAAATGAAGCCTACAATTACCCGTCCGTTCTCCCCTCATTATTCTGCCGATAATTGATCAGGAGCTGTAACGCGATGCTACAGCACATTCCAGTACTGTAACATGAGATCATTTCTACCAAAGAACAAAGAAGAACTGGTGGAATGGACGAGGAATGATGATGCGCACACAATGGAACAAGGATCGGCTGCCTTCTGGCCTAATATCGATACTCTTCAATCATATGTAAAACATAATATAATAAAGAAGTAATAGCTTAAGTAAATTAAGTGATTAAACATAACACTAAGAGAGGAAAGTGCTACTTATTAATTTAGTGTTCGGACAGATCGGTTTCGGTCTATGTCGTTTTCTACGACTCAGTTCTACAATGAACATGAAGAAAGGTATCACGAGTCGTATTTCTTCTGCTTCAATAAGGAATCTGGTATTGTAATAGTATAATAAGTAGTACATTCATCATTGCTCAAAAAAACAAACGAAAAATAGTGAAATGATTGCACAAAGGCCTTATTAACTGTCTATTTTGTGCAACAAGGTAATCATAAACGTGGAGATCTAACTGCACTTCCAATGAATCATGATTTGTTGAATCACTACCCTCCATATTTGAGTGGTCCGAGTTCAAAACTGACCGTGAAAGCGGCGGTGGTGCACTGCCGTCTTTTTCCCGGAGACGTCGACCACTCGATTGCAACTTAGATTTCCATCTGCAACATGAAGAGAACGTGGAAAGAAGAGAAGACAAGAGAGAAAGAGAGAAAGAGAGAGAAACAGAGGATGACGTAGAAGAAACGAACGGTGATATGATGAGGAACACGCAAAGTATCACATTCGTCTGTTCTTTCAACTTGCATGCCAAATCATTGAAATATCAGAAAAGATTTCATGTAGATATTCAGCATTGTGGGAAAACAACATAAGAAATTCATCTTACAAGTAGCCATGCCTTTGATCTAACAATATGCAATAATCAGTCCCTCATTACGTGCATATGGAAAGCGCTGTATCTTATTGTTAGCTTTTGAATGTATTCATGTAATAGAACATTGTAAGGTAACCAAATTGTGAAAGTGTTATGGCACAATAAGCAAGTATTATACTTTTAACAATAGAATAACTGACCTCTGCAGCCGGTCGCTACTTCCTTGTGTCAGATCTGCGATGCCCTCCTTGACTCGACTCGCCAACTTCTGATGCATCTTTTGCTCCGTGTCTAGGCTCTGAAAAAATGTCACTTATATATACAGACAAATTTAGTGCATTTATTTGAAGACAAGCATTTTCTTAGATCTCCTAACAATTAAAGCTTTGACTGAAACTTTCAGCTGGCAATAAGAACCTAATTGTAAGATATGTCGCATGTTGGAAGCAAGCCCAGAAGCGCTTCAAAAATACATGTACAATAATTTCGCAAAAAAATAATTAAGATATAATCTTATGACTTCTAGAGCACAACACTGATTAAGAAATATCATCAAGCCAGCTCCAATTCCAAGGAAAGGCTGGGAAAGCATCTGCTCGAGGAGGGCGAAGGTAATGGTCCGTAACAGGCAATCAACCTCCACTCCGGTTTCCAAAAAAGAGGAAGAACTCGTCCACCGAAAAGAAATATCGCGCATTTCGTGTCTTGGCCTTGGATCGGAACAAATCGGACCGATGGCATCACTGCTTTTCGGGGATTCAAGCCAAAAGTTCTTTCGTATCAAGGCAATATGCGGGGGTCCTAAGAGGGCCAAAGGCACACAAGTTACCAAAACATGCCTATGGACTGATTATGTACTTTTCGTGAAACTGGAGTTTCAAGCGTTATGGAATATGTACCATAAAACTGGAAAGAAGACTGTAGTAATGAATTGGCGCATTGTCAAAGACATAGCTTACGGTTAGATAGAAGCGATGCTCTAACATTTCAAGATGAGCTCATCCGTTTCCGGTCATATGCTAACAATAAGATTATAGTGCAATAAACGATAAGAAGTTCATTAGGAAGAAAAAACGGTACCAGCTTGTTGAGAATAATAAGTACAGAAGTAGAGTCAGAAAAGACGAACACGCGGAATGCCCTTGTATATCCAGTGCGAACTCCTCCTCTCCCGTTTCGCACTCTTGGCGGGGACCGCGCAACCCCTTTCGCACCTCCCCCCCCCCCTCTTTGTACTCGCAACCCCCTCGCAGCCCTCCATCCTCTTCCCCCTTTTTAGGCTCCTTTCACACGATTTTCGCGTCCCGTTATCTCTTATGCTTACATTTCGACTGGGTTTAGGCAAATCTTTCTTTTTCCGAACAGCCAAGAAACAATAACTCTTGTGTTTCTTCCAAAGTATGTATTCTGTAGTGATAATCAATATATGATTGTATGCAAATCTCTTCATTTACAGTACAATATGGTATTTTACCCGCAAAGTAAAACACAACGTGTTGCGTAACATATTCAGTTCTGTTCTTCTGATCCTTTACCAAAAACAAACTGAGGAAAGTGTTTCCCTTTCCATCACCGAAACGCCTTTCCCTTGCGAATCACAAAGGAGAGGAACATCTTCTCCGCAAATTGTAACACACTCTTCTTCATAGAATTGTTGACTTTGTCAATTCCACATTGCATTACCCGATCCGCCTCCCCCTCTGTATACACCAATAAACATCTGCCAGATCGTCGACCGATACTGTCAAATGGTTTCGGGAAAACAACTGACATCCCGAACTTCGATGAGATGAGAGGAAGATGTCAGAGAACAAGTGGAGGCATTTTGTCAACAGCAGCGATAATTTGTTTGCTATAACAAGGCGAAGGAATCCTAACAATAAGACATCAGAAATGATAAAAGAGTGAATGATTAAGAAATAACGGTCAAAATTGTCTTACACAACGCGAACAACTGGTGGTGTTAGAACGTACTAGAAATGTTTGTCGGAATCGCGGGTTGTAAGATATCGAGGCTTACACACACATGTTCGTGTGGTAGCAGCCAAGATCAAGGCAAGTTTGTGTTTTGAAGAAAACGTATGTTACATTTGTAAGACTATCTAGTAACTAGATATCTAAACATTTAGTGTTGTGTTTCAACAACTACTAAATCGCTGTACAAACACTGTTTCAACAGTGACTGATTCTTCACATGGATTACAAAATTACAGAATTATAAGTCCGAAGAAGGTGCGTACCGCGTGCTTGCCGAGCATGGTGAGCGGCTTCTGGGTGAGAAGGGCGCTCCGGGCCGGTTTCGGGGGTTCAACCGACTCGATGACACGCGGGGCGATCACCGGTACTTGGCCGGTCAGACTCAGTCGAGGCGCCTGGAACAGTCTTCCTCGCACCGTTCATTACAACCTATCAATGCATGTGTCCAATGCGATATGGATCAAACCTAGTGTACGTAATTGATGGGAAACAAAAGTGAAAGCAGTTGCATATCTTGGCAAGTTCAAGTTAGCAATATATGTAAGAGAAATTTATCCTTATTCTTAGAACACTATTATAACTAATAAAGCAACGCATTTAGTAAAGGGGATCGCGTTGCTGTATAGCACGGTGTGGCTATTCAAATTCGAGCTGAAGCACAAATCGTACCTTTGCAGGAGCCTCATCCTTGTTGCCTGCCGTTTCGGCCTTGAGCGGGGATGCCGGCTGGGAGGGAATCTTCACGGGTGAGTTCGATTGAGTGGAAGAGGGTGGCTTCCGCGGAGTCGAGTAGATCGACTCGTTGTCCACTGAGCCGGACTCGTGAGGGATCTGAGCCTCCTGTACCAAAAAGAACGACTCATTACTTGCTTTCTATAACAATAAGAGTTTCATTGGACTGATGTTGTGCCAAAAGTATGGCATCTAGTAGCCTTCTCAGGACTCCAAGCAAGCGAAATGCCTTGAAACGGGAGAACTTTGCTTTGGTATCTAACAATGAGTATACAAAGTGAGCCCGAAATGAGCCCGAAGAGTACCTTGAGTGACTCGTCGAGCTTCTCCGCCTTCTCGGCTATTTTGTTGAGTCGTCGCTCGACTTCTTCCTCGAGCTCCTCCAGTGCACAACTCGCTTGTCTCTCCAATTTCTTCTCCTGAACGAAGACTAAAGTTACATATACAAAGTTTTTTTTGTAATTTACAAAATTAATCAGATTCACTTGATTCAACAAAAACACACTAGGTACTAATGACATAAGTTGAGCAGAATTGCCAAAGTTGAAGTCAGCTACAACTATGGCAAGGAGAAGTATTGCACATGCAACTCTAATTGTAAGATTGCAACAGTCCATCACGTCTAGTAAGGCAAACGCAAAGTGCTAACAATAATTAAACTATCCAGTCACACAAAAAAGAAGAATAGTACAATCTTAATGGAAATAACGAAGCCGAGTAGGCTATTGCAATCCCCGGCACCTCCTGAATGTGGGTGCGAATGGCCCGTCGGACATCTGGTCATTCCACTCTCTTCGGACATTCAACACATTACATATTTCCTCGTTTTTTCTCCTTTATACTGGTTCCCCTTATATTATGTATGCCTCAAATATGTTATTATTCTCATTGTCAGGTTAACTTTCTCTGCAAAAATGTTTAGTTGCCAGCTCACAACAATATTTTTCGAGTGTTGCTATTATAACTATTCTACAATGTTATACTAACGTATCATTATGGTATGCTGCTCAGAATTAAGGTTGAAAAATACATAAGGTAATCCTATTATTCAACGGTTGACCTCTTATTCCTTCTTAATATTTCATAGTTAATCCGTTATCCCTTGGCGCCTTTATCCTCCTTGCCCATATACGACTACTTAGCATACTCTCCAAATACCCTTCGAAATGGGTTAATTCCCTATTCGAAGGGAACGTGTTTACTTCGCCGTTACTCTTACTTAGAGGTCAAGAATTATTGTGTGAACATTGTTGAAAAACAGTTTCAGTATGTTCTTATGTTTGACAGTAAGGAAAGTGAAAGGCAACGAAAAACTTCTACACAAGTATATCAGCAAGAAGTAATGCAATATCAAAAACTGTGTTAGTAATATATTTAACATAACTATGTTGCAAGTGTACCAGAAAAACGAACACACATCACCTTTGCGCCAAATTTTTACACCGCTCTGAACGTCTAGCCGATCTGCATCAGCGCAAATTCTACATACATCTTACAAAGATTCAAAACTTACAAACTTTATAAACTTTACAAGACTATACATACCAACAGCGAGAAGACGAATATAAGTACCATCCAAGAGAGAGAAAGAGAATGGCCGACAATGGCAAGAATGACAACAGAATTGGAACAAAGACCAACAACCTCTTTCCTCTTCAATTTGAATAACAAAAAGGATGAGGGTCGAATCCCCCTTTATGGGCTTTGCCCAACCAAGGGTTACCTCTGGACTATAATGGGAGGATATGTTAGAAGGACATTTCGAGTCAGCAATAGATTATAGGTTGAAGGTAATAAAATGCAGATTGAAAAGCGCTTTCTATTATCCTCTAGCACAGAGCCATAAGAGTCACTTGGATATGTAATGTTCTATTATTTAAAAGGCTACTTCGTCGCATCTTTGTCAACGAGAAACGTGTAAAATAGAACAAAAAAGCTTATGCGACAACTTACAAACGATTTTCTGGCCGTTATTCCTGCTTTTGACAAGCGAAAATAAACTAACTAGCATTCAAAATTGTCATTTTTCGCCGAATCTGCTTCACATTATCATTGTTAGCAGAAATTCTGAACTGATCCGAGTTCAGAACAGAAATGTTCCTTTATCTACGGAGGAACGCAACGATAAAAAACGATACTACTGCTAACAATACGCAAATCAGCCGAGCATCGATCAAAGAGAAAGTGCGCAACTCAAACTCGAGATCGCAGAGCAAACAAGTACGCATCCCGGTTGGCCACTGTTCATCTGAGGAAAACGAACGCTTACTGGATTACCCCTCATCTCCTTAAAGTATCCAACACCACATACAAAAGTAGCTTCTAACAATAAGATTACGGAAAGTCAGCAAGTGTCGATGAACTGAAAGAATAACTAACAATAAGACTCGAAAGCAAACAAGTAAATCTCGAGATCCGTTCAGCCTGTGTTGATCGTCTGAAGATAAGGTCGTTGAACGGATAAACCCAACGCCACTTCAAACGCATTTCGACTGGATCTACAGGAATGCCCCGACTGGGGTTTGACAAAAAATGGAGAGGACAAGAAATGCGCGGGAAGGAATTCTTCGAGGACAACACAGATGAGAATCATCTGTCCGAGGTGTGAATTGAACTATTGGAGCTAAGAGAAAACTATTTCAACTAGGAAAAAGAGAACTTGAAAGAACTATTGCAAGGATGAAAGACTATGGTAAAAAATAAACAACCCTAGGTTGCCACAAGGCAAAGAAACATCAACTGCTAGAGAAATAATAGCCGACCAATAACCATTGCTATATAATGCTCAAGAAGCACAAAACCGCCGGGTTACGACCATTGGCCTCGACATTCCGCCTCTACAACTGGCACACTCACTCTGCGCATACATACAACTATGATTATCACCCATGAAGCCGATTTTCGGAGGATTTTGAGAGGAGGAAAGAGAGAGAGAGGACGACAGGACAAGGAAACTAGTTCCCGGCCGGCATCAAGCTGCCCAAAAGTGTATGTGTGATTGGCACGGAGCGTGTGCTGGCACACTTTTCGTGTCACCTTTTTTTTTTGCGAACAACTAGTAATTGAAGTTCACCGTTGGAGGATAAACTATTCCGAACGTAATTCAATTTCATACAGATGAATACGGTAGGAGAATGAAAAGGTAGCAACAATATCGCAACAGAATGTGACAAAATGGCGTACCTAATTGTAAGACTTCTTTTAAAAGAGAAAATTTAACAACAAGACTGTCTGCTATGCGATAACAATATTACCGACTTGGAAAAGTGCAACAATCTGCAATGTTTCCAAGTACTGTAAACACTCGTTGAAGCAGCGCTAATGGCGGTCATTTTGGCAGCAATCACGCCTTTCATGTGTTAAGAAGAGGGGAAGAGATGGACACGGCCAGGAGGGATGAGGAAAGGAGGAACCAGTTGGAGGAGCACCAGCCGGAGGGGCACCCCCTCGATACAAGGCTATTTCGCGCGTGAAAACAAGGCTATTTATGCCTGGACACTATCTCTGATAGTTAAAAGTGAAACGATATACAAATACAAATTTTACAAAAAAATAACAAACCTTCTTGGGAGGATCAAGAGAGACTGATAATGAGACGGTGGCTCGTTCCGTCACGACGCCATTGTCGGTGATTATCGTTTTCGATGCCGACTCCTTTGCCCTGAAGCAGGAGCGTTTTGGCGGGAAAATTCAAACTTCATAGAAACAGCCAGTAATATAATGGCTTTCTCTATTAAAGCATACGCTATTTGTATTATTTAAGAGCGGCGAAGTTCTAACAACAAGAACAATACGAATATCATAACATACACTTGTACAGCACCAACTTGTGGCCTAATCCGCTAAAAACAGAACGCAATGACACCGAAACCGGTACGAAACCAAATTGTAGGATTGACCTCCAACAGGGTATAAATGGCCGCTTTGCAAAAGGAGAAACAAAGGGCGATTTGTTATTGTATGGGTATCCAAACATGTTCTCATGTTACATTTACACAATGTGCCAATACGTTTTTTTTCCGCATTGATACGAAGTGGACATAACCTTCGCTGACCAGAACATACAATTAATGACAAAAGTAAAGCCCTCAAAATGACTATAAATAATTGACTAATTTGAAAACACTCACAAAAACCATTGTCACAATCCAATATGACAATGTTAGATGACATCACTAACAATAAGGATGTAAATACGTGTAGACAAAAGCAAGGAAATGCTGCGCAGCCTACTCTCCAGACAATAAAAGGTCCGTACAATCAATAGATCGCTCCATTTGAGTGACTATTACTGTGCCCTCGAAACCCAAAACTAATGGATTGTCCAGCACAGAACAACAAAGACGGCGCGGCAATAAGTGGTTCCAAGGAATACTTGCATCAATGTGTTCCAGGCAAGATTATGATTAGATTATTGATTTTGATTGATAACGTTTAGCTTAACTATTGTTCGGATTTTTCACCGGAACAAGTGCTCTCTTTCTCTCCCAATGTCATGCACTACTTTTTTCAGAGGTCAAGAAAAAGTTGAACAAAGGTGTAATAAAAATCGGTGCTTTTCTGCAGCACGCACCGTTATCACGTGTGTGATAACGGGTATCAACACTTCTTCAGGTGAAGATCACGGATACAATAACATCAATACTAGCAATAATATTGATCAAAAACTGTTTTCTGCCTCATTTTAAGGCTTTTATAGTAATTGTCTTCTTTTGACTGTTATGGCACATTTCATGGATAAAGTGTCATAATGGCGCTGAGACATATTCGAAGGACCTGTGACAGTTCCAAAGGAACAAGACAAAGACCATGGAAAGGGCATAACATGTGGCTGTCCAGGTATGGCCATTAGTGAAATGACTCATTGGAAGGCCATTGATAAAAGCACAACAACCTCATGAGACACAATCGATTTTCTTATCAGAAGAATGATTATGTACCTCGTCGTGAATTACTTACTATAAGCACTGCGTTTATATACACATACAGTTGTACTTATTGTCATAACATCGCAAACCCTGCACGTTTATGCATCACCGACTTATTGTTAGCTACTCTACGAACGATAGCCTAATTGTATGTTTCGACCGCTTTAAAGCTTTGAGAAACAAAACAAGATAGAATAAGCTTAAGTACAATGAAAGGTTATAGTCAAAGCAAAGCGGAATGCCTAAGGAAGGGAAATAGAGTGAACAGGGATAATATAAACACATGAGAGGACTACTACATTGTTTAGTATTTGTGGGGGGGGTCTTACTTGCTGCCTTTCCTCCGAATGGCATCTCTGGCCAACAGACGGCGGAACATTTCGAGGCTGCGACGGTGATTTTCTTGGAGGCAAAAGTTTGGGAAAAACCGAAGAATACGTAGGCTTATCGATAGAAGTTGGATCGCGAAAAGATGTGGAAGAGCAGGACGAACTCCCTTCGGCAACGATGAAATTCGTTGAGACAAGCGAGTAGTTGGGATGTGATGGCGGAGTAGTTGGTAGAAGTGGCTGTTTGAAGCTTCTTTATAGTGAGGCTTCGAACGGTAGACGTAGGAACTCAGTGTGGAGTACGGTAAGGGCTTTTTAGCGGAGATACCGTAGTATTCGATACAGTATTCGATATCTTAGTGGAGATACCGTAGTAGCCGATACCGTGGGTGGTCCGATGCCGCTCGGGTAAAGGGAGGCGAACTGAGATGAAGAGGTTCGCTACCGCGGTAATGATACTTTGTGTCCTCACCTCACGGGAAAACAAATATCAGGCGGTCGCCGGATATTCTACTTGTTGCCAGGGGATCAATCCATGGGAAACAAGGTGGAGAAGAAGAAGAACAACGGGAACGTGGAGGGAGAGACAATGGCGGGTACTGGTGGTACTAATGGCAGTCAATGCTTACACGGTCACAGCAGGAATGTGCTGCGACTAATTGTATGGAACATGTATTGGTCGATATGGCACAGAAAGCTGTAGGCATGACGAGATTTATAATTTATATGTGCTTACGCACACTCATTGCTTTATAACTATTTGTTTAATGTATTATGATAATGCCCGTATGGTGACATCTGTGACTATGGAAAAAAGGAATGTATGAGGGAAAAACATCAGTAAGAAAAGAAGGTTGTTTGGTGGTGATGAAAAAAACTTTCTAAGTGCACAGTTTTTATCAAATAAGTAAAGCCGTAATGGTTCCTTTATGTGCTCAAGATGAAATAAGAAAAAAATAATAATGGCCAAACTTCAAAGCCTATACAAGCGCGACAGTTATCATGCTCGAGATAAGCTATAGCTGTTGTACTAATTGTGAAAAACAATACAAACGGGTGCTAGATCCGGGCAGTCATACACGTACAAGTGCATCGGAAACGCAGGCACATGTTCCCGTGTTGCAATAGCGATGAAACAACAATTCCAGCCATATATCTTATTACCATTGGGTGCGCTTGCAAATGTGTACAACTATCGATTGTTGCCTTCAAGCATACCAAGTGTTCGTTGAAAAAAAATTGAAAGAAAACTCGTTATTACTATTATTTTTTAGTTTGACAATGAACTCATTGTTGCTGTAGTGTGTAACGTTAAAATTCCTTACTTCTGACAATGACGTCTATAACACATTGTTCTTATTTCTATAAAGTAAGGCATTCCTGTGAATACAATTATTGATCATATCTCTTGAAGTGTGCCGGGAGCGCTCAAGAGAAACCAGTTGCCTCCATTAACTTCTAACAACAAGACGGCAAGTCGTTTGTTGTAATCCTCCTCGTGGGAATCTTATTGTTAGCGAACTTTCACAGGATCGCTTGCAAGTTGTAACAATAAGCAGCAAATGTTGCAAGACTCTCAACTATCACGTTTTTATTGTCATCAGGTAGGAAATAATGACGAACTATCGGACATATCAGTATATGATACAATATACATAATAACTGTAGAACATAAATGTCTCATTCTGTCACGTTCATAGTATGTCTATGCTGTGTCCACTCACAGCAACTTCAGCATCCTGTGAAATGTTTGTATGGTAATTTCAACCTCCTGGAGTGTTTCCATTACAAAATATTCACCAACCCGTAAATTAGTCACATGTCAGGAATATATCTGGTCACTTTCTTCGACTTACACAGGCTTCGCGCTAATGACAGTATCCGCCGAGCATTCGGTTTCCTTCTTCTTTCGCATGACGATCTTCTGCGATCGCGGTTCTTGTGAACTGAAATTAGCAAAATTAGGTTTTTAAGGTTTTCAAATTTCAAGTACATAAAATTTGAAAACCTTGAAAACCTAGTACCAGTTTCAAAACCCAACGTTTGTAATACCCAGAAACTGTTTGCACGCAAACAATCAAGGGACCAACAAAATTGGTTACACTCTGAGATGCCAGTTTGCAGGGATCGGAAGCTTTTTTTTTTACTCGTCCCAGTTTTTGGGCTGATCTCGATGTGTATCGGCACATCTGTGCGAGGAACGCGATTCTGGGTCAGATTACCAAGCGAGCGCCGATTCGCGCATAATAAATAAACTATTTGAATTTCCCGCGCTCGGAGAAAAAACACATATGTTTGATGCTTCTGACATTGCACATTATTGACACTACGGAATCGTTACCAATATGTAGTCAGATGAAAATGGAAAGAAACTCATTAGACTGAAGGGATCACAGAGAAATTATAAGACCAAGGAATTTTGGGTTTTTTTATAAAAACCCAAAATTTCCAGCCGAATGAAGAAAAAAGAAGAAGAACAAACGGCTGCAATGAACAATGTGTGGAACCGATTGAAGGCGCGCACTTGAGAAATGAGGGAACTGTGAAGAGACGAGAGAGAGAGAGAGAGAGAGAGAGAAGAACAGAAGATAAGAGCAAGCCAGCCAGCTCTACCCAGCCAATCACTTACTCTTTATTGTCAACAATCATTGTTCCATCAAATGTTAGTATTTCCGTTGACTCAAACATACACTAACAATAAGACATACAGAAATTATCCCATTTAGTCGTTATGAGTTCTCAAAAAGCCCTTTGAAGTGTCCGCACTGCAGATTTGTCGTTAGTGCCGAATGTACAGGTGTATTTGTCATAGTTTTTTTGCGGTAAGCGTAAGAATGGAATAAAATTAATAAAACAGCTAACAATATGGAAATCATGAGAACGTTATATCGCCCAGTAATCTTAACTTTGCCATAAGTCGCAAATGTGAAGCATTGAATGTACTGTACACCACAACACACAACATCGTAGAGGGGTTGTAGTGTGTATTACTATCACATCCCATCTACAATGAGAAGTTACTTGTCAGAACAACTGACAGGAGAGTTCTAACAACAATCTCTGCTCCACCTGTAAGAGTTATTAGAAGTAATAATTTCGGACTATGAGTAAGGCTCCTTCAATCAACAAAGCAAGGTGAACAGGTAGGTGAATATTACTTACAATTAGTAACCAGTAATATAAGTAGCTATTTTGACTATTCATACATAGATAAGACATAGAAGTTTCTAGCGTTTACGCTTAATAGTAATAGCATTACTTGATTGAAAGACAAACACTTCAACACTGAACATTTGCCAGTTGAAGCCAGAAGGTGGTCCTGGCGCGTATCACCCTCATATCAATGGGCACATCGATCTATCAAGAGTGAGTGACCGCCCTCTGACTTCTCCTGCACCTCCACTATTACAATGATCTCTCTCTCACTGAAGAAGAAGACGATGAAGCCCGAGGCCAATTCGCTTTTTGAGACCATTGGCCATATGTGCCTCATTTGCACAATATTCGATAGTGCTATTCAACAGGATAAATCACTTGAAGGACGCTTGAAAATTCAATTACAAACAACCTCCCAACATTCTAAAAGACTATAAATTGAATTATTAGATCAGTCATCTTATTCGTGATAATACAGAAGACTTCAGGGGAGAATATGATGACTGAAAAATTTCATGGAATACAATTTTAATACAATATTCTAATTGTAAGATGACGCGGTGATCCAACTGACCTGGCTAATTCCACCTTGGGGAAGGAAAATTTCTTGTCATCTGATTTCGTTGGTTCGACTTTGGACGAGGATTTGAGGAATGACGGTGCGTGAGTGGCTTGTCTGAAAGGAAAATGCTAATTGGAAGAGACTAGCCGGTCAAAATATTATATAATCATCCTTGTCACTACCAACGTGGAATCTTAATGTTTAGTAACAGCTTTTACTCTTAGAGAGGGCAAGCAGGTGTACTGTTTCATAACATGCTTACATGTGTTGTTTTGCAATATATGTGATAACAGAATGAAAATATTCATCAACTAAATAATCGAACTGAATCGTTGGTAATTAGTTCTTTTTTTACAGTAACCACTTTTCTCTCGTTTTTCTTGCTAACAACGAGAAGCAGTTGGATGGAGTAGTTGTTATTTGCTTTCCTCTCCAAGCTAATTTGCTCTGGTGACAACGGTCAAAAGTGTGAGGGGGAACGTGTTGACATTGACAATGGTTCCCATGCTTGCTCATTATTCACTTTTCTGTCAACCAAAACGTTCTGAATCACGAGAGAGCACATACACACACATGTGCGACTGGCAGCAGTGTTTGCAACAATAAGATGAGATGCGTTGCAACTGCCCAAAAGTATTCTACAGGCGCTTAGGCTTGATGATGCCATGATTTGTACATCATAGCAAAACCAGGATTAATTCAGATCCTGGTTTTTCTATGATGTACAAAGATCAGCAAAATAACACGTCGAAGCATTCATCGCCAAAACAAATATCACTTCAATAACTATAATAACTCAAACCTGGCTGTCAGCTGTAGCAAAGCACTGTATTCGCTCAAAATATACAACTTTCAACTACACAGTACCTTGTCAGTGTTGAATGTTTCACTTCCTGCTTGACTAATAATCGATAATCAGGGATCCCCCTATCACACTCCCTGGAGTTGTGACACATCTGTGGTGCCCCGTCTGTCTCATCATCAGCAGTGTGCAATTTGCCATGACACTTGCAAAAAATATTCAACTTGAAATTATTCTGGTGCTTGAAAGATCGAAGGGTGGCAATAAAGGCATTCATGATCCGCTTGCAGGATAAGATCGGCAGATAGGTATCGAGGTCGTAAATTATGCTGGGTTATGAGCATTTCGACACTTCTTAGCATAAATGTTGGGATGCAAAGCAAGGAAGGCAAAACATGTCGCTTCCACCGGTTTAAATACAGTACATTCTTTGCATGCAACAACGAAAGCTTCATTCCCCATTAGGAAACATACTGGTCTTAAACTAAAGTTTCATTGTCTTACAATTAGTGTGATTTGGGAAATGTGATTTTTTTTTCTGTCAAATGAGTTCTGAGCTTTTTAAGAGGAAAAAGTGGATTCCGCTTAGAATTGGCTAATAAATGTTACAATTTATTGAACTAAGAGGACAAGATTGGCGAAGAAATGCCTCTAATGGGAGTCAACCATCATATAAAATACCGTCATGAAACGGCTTTTCACTGTGATAAAACAATATGAACAATTATTGAAACACATTCTTGGCTGAAATCAATCGAACACCTACCGATATGGTTGTCCGGATGGCTTAATCGGAATGACAATTTCTCTCCTCTTGCGCTCCAAAGTCGACGTTTTCTCGGAATCCTCTTTAGATTCCGCGGTGATAGGTTTTCTATAAAGAAAAGTTGAAAGCTACAGCTGAAAGGAACATAACTGATGCTTCAAAACAGCAACAATTCTTGCGGGAACGAACAAAACCCATGTTTGTTCCGGCTTCAAGAATCGAGGAAACAATAGCTGACACTGGGAAAGCGGAAACATGTTCTGTTATTTCGACGCTTCTCAGCCAAAGAAGGATGCGTTCAATGCATAAACAATACAAGTGTATAACATATTCATTAGTCGTTACATTAAAAGAGGTTGGAAATCGTGAATTTTTCGAGGCAAAAACTAGTATTTCCTTATATACTTGCTCCGCATACAGAAACAACGGGTTTGTTGCACACACATTTCTGCCACAAGGAAATAATAGTTTCGCGGATTCTTGAATAAGGCAAACCTCGTTCGAAAAATGCCGAGTTCGCCCAGTGTTTTGCCCTCCATCGGGCCTTGGGAAGTCAGCGTTCCCGGTTTCATGATATTGGGCTCTTCTTATCCAGGGTTCGTGACGATAGCTTATCCTGATTCAGGGACAGCAGCTTCCCTTTAATACAAGGAAGAAGATGACACCTGCTCGCCCTGATTCAGGATCCCGACACGACGTTCCCTGATTCAGGCACTCAGCTACTTCGTCGACCGCTCACGCACCTGCAATGGAAAGCGATATCGCGGGGAGAGATCGAACCAAGGCCCCCCGAAAAAGATGAAAACGTATGATACGAAGAAGCAGCACATGAAATTGGAGAGAAATCGAGGTGAAGCTGAGAAAGACAAAAGAGGATAGAAGGGGGATCTTGGATAAAAATATAACAAATAGTATAATTATATAATACATCGAACATCCAAAAGGGAAACGTTCATAAACGGAACGTTTTTTTTAAGATGTAAAATGAAAAAAGTGGATTCCGAGATTTCGCCACAATAATAGTGGATGTGTTACTGAGAACATCAAGCACATCTTTTGCATTGTTCAAAAACTTCTTTGCTGGCGGAAACATGAAATATTCAGTGTAAAAAAGCGAAATTAGCTATGTCAGACGAAAAAGAGAACTAAAGAAGATGAATGCACATATGGCACACATGAGCGACAAAGGAAAAAAGGTTTGGGGCCAGAAAAAAACATTATTGCTCTGAGACAATTGTACATGCTGATTTTGGGCTTACACAGTTAAGGACATCGTTGTAAATATTTAAAAAAAAACTAATAGTGCCTGGTCACTCCCAACTTCACGAAACCCTGACAATAAGATTAAGACATTTTTACACTTTAGTCCGCTGATTACAGTACTCAATCACTGAAAAGTGTCTCATTTGAAGCACATACAAGTAAAAAAAGGAAATACACAGAAGAAAGCTTACAATTAGATTCAAAAAAAGAATAGTAGGTTAATGTAATTGGAAAAGATGTGGACAACATCTGGCCAGCGGCCGAAAAGAAAGTGCAACTGATTACGAACGAGCCAATGAATTACACAACACAGACCTCTTCGACGATAAGATCGCCCACTATTTTTTTTCGGCCAAATACGACACATTTCGTTATACTTGAGCCATATTTCAGTAGAACAAAATTAGGAATAACGGGTGTCTTATACTAAAGTGGCGAGTGGATTGAGAGGAAACAATACGATTACCAAGAAACACCTAAGGAATCACTAGGATCGACCACTTCGCAATTCGGCAGCCAACATCTTCGGCAAAATCTTTGAAGATGGCACCAGATACCAAATAAACAACAACTATGCTATACCAAAGACATAAGACATAAGTTATCATACTGAAGAGGAATTCTTATCGTTATACTTATCAAGGAATAAAAACCATCCAAAGAAGAATCCGTTGTGCAATGTGTTTAAAATATTTAAACAACAAACTGTTGAGTGGTTGGAATCACTTACAACGACTACTATCACGGAGTGCCATAAACCCTCTCAGCTCATTCAATAGTAAGAGGATAAAAAGACCTCGTCGCAATTGTGAGGGAGAATTGTCAGCGGGGAACACATTACTGTCAACAATATCCCAAGGTTAGACGATGTTGTGAAACATAGCACGGTATAAGAAGGATAGAATGTTTATATTTATTGTAACGGAGAAAATGTGATTCCAATGCGGTCTGCTAGTAACAATTTTTATATGAACATGTAATGAAACGGAACTACGAGTGGCACAAAAGTTGATCTGCCCTTGAGTGCTCGCACACGCAAGTTCGCACTTGCGTGCAGTCAAGAGCATCGAGTCGATGATACCATTAAACTGAGAAAAAAAACGAGGTTCCCGGCCACACCCAAAGATGTAAGAAAAGGTGTCTGTGTGAGCAAACCTCACAGCTAGCTGTAATGTCCACTCTCATTGTCAGTTCAAACGAGACACCTTCTTGCCTTGTCAAATCCACCAATTACAATGGATGCTGACAGTGAGACAATGCCAACAGTGACAAAGAACAAGAACTGTACCATATCCATTACTGCCAAAGCATTGGTATGGAGCAGATTTGAATTAGTGAATAACTTATATTGCCATCTATCTGCCGAACAAAAGCCGTCATTACTAATTGTAAGAACATAGGATATGCAACCGAAAGACTACCGTAAACAATCAGATATTATAATCCTATATACAAAGAACACATATAATACAATACTAACAAAGTAGGCAAATCCGCACCGCCTAGGGGGATCTTTTGTGCCCGACCAAATCGAGCAATTACTATGATTGGTCAGTGTTGGTCAGAATGACTGAACACAATCAATAACAACATGGAAAGGCCGCTGGATTAGCGGCTGTTGCGAGTAAGACTGTCTGTCGCACCGCAACATATGCTCGCATTTATGCCTTGCTAGCGTAGCAGTTGACATATGTAACATCTTCCCGTCTTATTGTTAGCAATTATACTTTATTACACTTTTCAAGAAGCTAACTTTACGAGAGAGTTGTTATCAGGAAGGCTCAAACGCATGGTAGCTAAAGCTAACAATACTCTTGACTGAAATTTAGCCCCACATTGCCATGAGTCATGGAGAAACACTGAAGGCTACTTCCCGGTCATAACAGTATTCATCGTATGGAAGACTGTACTTCGGCTTCGCATTTAAGGATTTTCTGATAATACGAGAGAGCTAGAAGTGCACCAGATAACAACCCTCTGTTCATAATGAGATACAGAAACGGAAATGTGCCAACATTAGGCAGTAATCTAACAATAAGCTCATGCTAACGATGATACACTGACAATGAACAGTGTACTATCGTTAGCTAGAGCTTATGGTTAGATAACATAGAAAGATCTCGAGAAAGACGAACTTTGAAATGTGTTCCCGGGTCTTGACCGGAAGACGACGGTGTTGGACAACCTTGGAATACTCTCCGGGCGATGTTTGCACAACACCAAAAGTTGTACGGGCAGGCGAAGGTCGAAGAAGAAGGAGCACACAGAGAAAGAAGGCAAAAGCCGATCAGACGAAAGGCAGAGACCAGGCGACATGTACAAGTACGGACTCGGACACTGACGACAGACAAGAGACACGCACATTCAAATGAAGATTATATTGCAGAACCAAGCCGGTTCTGCAATATTACCATCTAGAATTGCAGAACAAGTGGCTCAGAGTAAAAAAGACCGACATGGTATAGCAAATCAGTTCGAGATGAAGCAAATACAATGAATAAAAATAACAGAACACAAACTAACAATAATATCTATATATTGTAGATGCGTATTATTGCCGCTGTCAAGTGAAAGATGATTTATGCATAATCTGAAACAGTAATAGCACACGTTGCTTGTCTAGAGTGAACACTCCATAAGGGAACAAGAGTGATGAGATTCTCGGCTAATGGAAGGCGTCGGCGACCAAGAATCGCGTCAACAAAAGTGAGGATCAACACACAGAACAGCTAATGAGGATGACACACTTAGGCGAGAGAGAATATCATACTAAATCCCTGTAGTGCAGCTCACTGAACGCTACGAAAGAACAGTTACTCTAGGTAGCATAGGAAAACCGTGTGTATTGCTAGAATAAGGTAAGGTTACGCATAAACGATTGATAGAAGTATTTCTCCGTTTGGAATGGTCAAGCATTCATGTTACTACCAACACTGGTTCTGTTTTGCATCAAAATATGACAGACAATGTGCGAGAACTTCCCAACGATCTACAGGTTTCAACGACCACAAATATACTTGCAGGTCTTTCTATGCATGATAATACATTATAAAAAATTCAAAATAGAACAATACGGCAAAGGAAAACCGTCTGTTATTGGGGCAACGCTACTTCTAACAATAAGACATGCTAATGGCTGTCCTGTCCAGATTCTTCCCCGAAAGGATGACATGGAAGGCCATTCCGACAATCTCAATAGGACAGGTGATCATGAGTCATGGATGAGAGGATCAAGGAAAAAGATGAGGAAGAATTGAAGGGATCTGGCAGGGAAACACGGCCACAAAAGGCACATCTAGTTACAACGCCTTTTTATGCCTGGCACAAAACGTTTTTGCCCTGGAAGGCATGCACTATAAGAATACAGCAACGTCGCGATTATGATTAAAAAAGTATTGCTCTTAACAGCTATCTAGCGGTCATAGAACAGAAAAGGGACGGGACAAGCAACGAATATGGCTTTGATATAAGATTATTTGAACAAAAATATGATGCAAACTAGGGTGTAATTGCAAGATTACAATGCACAGCATATTGCTTCCGAAGGTCCACAACACTTCATTTGCATACAATAACAAAGATATTCACTTTTTAAAACTAAGAAATATGTCCGAGACCGGCGGAAGTATCACAGGCTCATATGATGTGATGACGAAAAATGAATAAAATAGACAAATTGAGCCGAAAACAAGAAGAACATGTTGCGATTGCTCACATGCAACATCTCTCCTTCCTTTATGATTCGCCCCGAACAGATGGCGACGGAAAAACGAAGTGTGAAGAGAAAAAGATGCAACTGATAATTGACGAGACGAAGAAAAGAAGCAAATATGAGGACAAAATATGACGTCCATGAAGATGGATCGGCCAGATGTGATTTGTATGGAAATGCTGTGGGAAACAGCAAAACAAGGAAGATCTAACAAAATGATGTTACAATTAACACTCTAATTGTAAGGTATCAGATCAGAGAATAAGTAACATGTAACAAGGTTACACCTTCGACAGGACATATGCTCTTGCATATCAAAATTGTTTATGAACGCTATCAATATAAAAGGGAACATGGATCCAATATGGCAAAACGTTTTCTTATCAACCCATGTATTCAACAAACAAAAAGTAGTTCTAACTCTCTCAAAATACGTGAATGAACATCGGACGAACACTTTAGCATGAAAAGAAACAGGCTGGAGATATCTGTTGGTGGGGGAACGATTACACGCAATCCGCCGGGTTATTTGGACAAGAAGACGGAGGAGAACCAGTGGAATGCACACCAGTCATTCATTAGATTGTAAGCGGATCAGCCGAGAGGATTGTACAGGGGGGGGGGGTGGATACTACTAATTGCAAGGATCTCCGAGTCCTCATCACTTTGGTACGGATCGAGTGAATATTCACAAGAAAAAGACATCTTCACATTTTTTTGGTCATTGGTCATTTTTCTGTACTGTAAAATATGGCTAGAAAATCCGGCATCATGTAAGGCATTCATCAGAATATAACAAACAAGAGAGTGCACAAAGAAAAATCGCGGTAATGCATAACGTTTCATGACGCGCGAACACAAAGAAATAAGCATATATGCAAATTTTGGGTGCTATTTGGAAGAGAGGAACTTTGAAGATACAATAAAAGTATTGCAGAAGGTGTTTGGTGTTATCAAGCAGACTGCAAAAGCGTGCAAAGAAAAGCTTGTTCCGTCAGATTACTCACAGGAGAACAATAAAGATGACGGCGACTCTGATAACAGAAGATCCAAGGAAAAGGTGTGGCGGGTACTTGACACACTGTGAAAGGGAACCGGCGGAGAGTGAAGCTGCAATCTGCGCCAACAAACCAACCAACGGGTCAGGCGACCGCTCTTATTGTTAGGCAACTGGTCAAAAACACACGTGATCAGCAATAAGGAATCAGTGAAATATCACCAGTGAGAATAAAAGCAGATGGTGTGAATAACATGGCATGAACACGGATATTGGAAAACATATAAAACATAAGAACATACAGAGATAAAGCAAAAAGAATGGTACAGGGCAAAACACCTCATTCTTACAATTAGCACAACCAAAGCCCACTGATCAAAAATAGCCTCTCTCAATGCAAAAAAAAGTGACCGGCAGAAAGGTAGAACAAACACACTCGACAAAAATAACAGTGCCCACCACAAAAAAACGCATGCGTCAAAAGTGTTGCCGCCGGCGGAACGCTTTTGTGCGCAGAGATAGGCATAGCCGCCGAGTGGACCGCGCGAGCAATATTTGTGAGCCCCGATTTCCGGATAAGCAGAAGAGATTCGAAATGAAAAGGAGCAAAAGCACATTCAGGATGGGGAAAAAGAGTTGTCGAGAGCAAAATTTGTGTGCAAGAAGACCAATCTCGGAGGAACAAAGAGTAGGGGGTGGGTGAAGCCAGAAGAAGAACACCCTGTGTTTGGGTGAGAGAACATATCCTTAGAACTACATGTCATTGGAAACAGTATGCTGGTTACAATGATATGAACAAGGCGGAATTGAACGCAAGATTACTGTTTCTCAACTTTTGAAGACTAAGAAAATGTACTAAATGTCGGTAGCAAGAGTTACGTAGTCTGAAACACTTGATATACGAGCGTTATGAAGAAATGAGACGAAACTAACGGGAAGATTCAAGGAATTTTTCCAGAACCCCAAATAAATAATTGGTTTTAAACATTTGAGCAAAGATTAAGTGAAGAAGCAAAGAGTAAGGAAGAGGACGGGGGGAGTGAGGCGGAGGGGGAGGAAGGACCCCATCAGCGCCCTCCGTTTCTTTCGGGTTTGGGTTTCCACCTTCACCGCTCATTGCAACTGTCAGCACACGCAACACAAACCTCCGCTGCTTTCTTCCCTCATTTGGGGTGCTAACAACACTTCAGGGCAGATGCTAGCAAGACGGTGAGAGAGGCTGGAATACTTGAAAAGGTACAGTATGAGCAGAACTGCATTTGGGAAAGACAAAGGTGCCCGGTACGATATTACTCTTTGCATCTTGTTGTTAGGAGCTCTGCAAGTTCTTTGCATACAACTCACATTACAACACTCCAATTTTTAGTTGGCATGTTTGCGCTACAACGACAGTGTAAGTTCATCTTGAATTGAAGCATATTATTCCATAATCCTCTTTTGGCAAAAAAAAACTAAGCATAATTGTTCGCCTTGGTTTCCAAGTCTTCTCTTCCCCTTCCTGAACTCTCTTTATCAGAGTCGCATAAGCCCACTTATCAATGACCTCGCCCCTTGCTAAGCAGATTGCCCGGAATCAGTAGCCAATGCGAAACAAAAGGGGAAATAAAGAGAAGCGAGCACACAAACACGCAAACACACTCGGTGCCGACGGCAGGTTCCTATTACACAATCATCTGTTACAACAACACAAGTACGTAGAAGAGTGGACAATGAAGAAGATGTGCAGGACAATTCCTGCAATCACATCTATGTTGGATCTTTTTCCAATGTCCCCCAAAAATATGTCTAGAGCTACCGTATGTTGTGCTGAGGTATGATAACAGTAAGAAGTTATCTAGACCGATGTATGTATTATATGATACTGTAAGCAGGCAAAGGTGCGGTTGGCATGATGCTCCAATTGAAACAATTTGGCATACTACAGTACTACAGTATGTACACTATTATATAGTGTTTTGGGTCTTGGTTCTTTAGTTCATTATTGTGCTTACTTACTGAGGACATTCATAGGCAAATGAACCGTAATGAGCACGTGAGCACAACTCGTAATGAGGACAACTCATTACTTATGTCAAGCTGATCTACAAAGAAACTGGTAGCAGCTCCGGTACACGAAACTCCTCACCAAATAACAACCTCACGCTCCCGACTCTTCTATTCCATTATAATCCAGTAGAGAGCATCATTAGACGGTGCAACCATGCAAAAAAAAGAAGAAGTGAGTGGGGCAGCCGTCGGCTGTGTAGAAAGCACATGGAAGAGGAAGACAAATAGAACAGACCAATTAAGAGATGCTGGAGGTCTTCCCTTTTGATCTGAAGGGTGAGTTCTCCTCCTTCTGTTCGACCCGAGATTTACCCTCAGGGGTGAGCAGCGATAAAAAACACAAAACTATTCAGCATGTATTAATTCCGCAATGTGTAATAAAAGAATTTGAAAACAAAAGCATACATACGACTAATGAAAACACAAGGTTACAGTTGAGGCTTGGAAGCAAATATAAAAGCCGAGAGCTAAAAAACCACTAGTTCCTATTGCTCAACAAGCTTTATAGAACTCAAACATAAGCACTATTCACCATCAATCTTATTGTTAAAACAACAATTACACAGCTCAATTTGCATACTTCCATTTTTTTCAAGTGTAAAACGAATACTATTATATTAAAAGACAGTCAAAAATCAAATTTAAAAAAAGCTTTTTGATGTGCAGAATCCAAATTAATCGACTATATGACTAGAACAGATTTGCGACCCAGCTAGTAGTCATCTGGACGGAAGGTGCAAGAAACGGCTTCTCCTCGCATAAAAGCACGGGAAAAGAGAGGAATGAGCATGATGAAGAAATGATCGGAGATACTACAACATGACATGTGCTGCCCCGTTCCATCGATGTGATAGAACAACCAGAGCAATACTATAGTCACGGATTTTTTGGCACCAAAAAACATTTGAAAAAACATTCTTAGGTCAATTTTTCACGAAGATTTTTTGTGACATTGTGCATTTTTCGTTCAACTTCATAAAGATCTTACTGCTAGTATTTTATTATTATAACAATAATAGTTAGTTCTTGTTGTTAGTGCGATCTCCTCTACTCGTCCGAATATCCCTCTCCTCATCATTCACAATCACCAATTCATTGTCCACTTCGCAATCCATCAATTCCACCCTCTGCAGATTACACCTTTGATAGCATATCACCAAGATAATAAAAACCTAAGATAAAATACTTTACATCCCCAATAACGACATTGCTTGGTATTGTTCGTACTTACTAATTAACAGTAAGTTCCTGTAGGTCTAGCTTTAAATGCCACAAACCTGGTGATTCTGGTGGAGTATTTTAATACTTAAAGCCATTTCAAAAAAATGCGTTGTATAAATTTCTTTTGAAAATAAATTTATGATAACGATGAAAAGAGATTCAATCATAAAGAAAAAAGTTGATATGAAGAAATGCGAATCATTACAGAAACGGAAAGAATGGGCAACATGACGACGGCACCCGTGCAGGCTCCAACGAAAGCCAACAAAGAAAGAGCACTTATTCAGACGGACGGACAGACCGTGACGCGCACACGCAACGCGTCTGCTTCGGTCACTGTCTCGATTGCTGCAACACGAGAAGTGGACACACGCATCAG